>CABFPE010000593.1:99358-110200 GCA_900660155.1 Hofstenia miamia
ATAATGGCAGCACAGGAGCAAGCAATAAGAACAAACTGGGTGAAGAAGCATGCAGACAGAAGAGTAGAAATAAGTGATAAGTGTAGGCTATGTAAGAAAGAGGCGGAGACAGTAGATCATCTGATAGCAGGGTGTGAGAAGTTGGCACAGAATGAGTATAAGTTCAGGCATGACAAGGTGGGAAGAATGGTACACTGGAGTTTGAGCAGGCAGCATGGGTTAGAAGCAGGAGACAAGTGGTATGAGCACAAGCCACAGGGCGTCATAGAAAATGAGAAGGTTAAGATACTGTGGGACTTCAACACATAGATAAGCAAGGTAATAGAAGCACGAAGGCCAGAGATAGTAGTAGTGGATAAAGAGAAAAGATTGGGAACAGTGATAGACATAGCTGTACCAAAGGACAGGAATGTAGAAAGCAAGGAGAAAGAGAAGATAGACAAGTATAGAGAGTTGGCAGGGAAAATAGAAAGGCTGTGGAAATTGAAGAAGTTCAAAGTAGTCCCAGTAGTTGTAGGAGCACTAGGAGCAGTGAGTAAGAAGCCTAAAAGATATTTGGAGGAGTTGGTAGTACCAAAGTGGGGAGGAGCAGTAGCACAGAAGGCAGCATTGTTAGGAACACCTAGAGTCCTGAGGAAAGCACTCAGACGCCCTGGGAACTGGTGAGTTCCCTGAGCTGAGAGGGATACTAGCATGAAGCTGTGATGTGCAATAATAATAATAATAATAATAATGCTTTATTACTTAGAAACAGATACAGCCCCAAGCCTGAAGGGAAAAGAGGAAAAAACAAACACTGACAACAAATTCACAAATCACAGTCGTGGGTAATGACTAAACACCATCCTGAAAGGGAAAAGGCATTTGTGAGAATTTAAAGCAATTTCTGGATAAATACATCCATATCTGGCGTCATACTCATACTTTTTATTTAGTGATGTGACAACGAGAGCATTGAATGGGTGAGGCTCATCATTGTAAATATGATCATACCATTTCTTGGCCTCCTCTTAAAATATCCACCATGTTATATTTATACTTAGTCCATCTGTATACATAGCATTTATCAAGGAATAGCTGCAGATGTCTTAGATTCGTAAAATCTGATCCATATACTACCAATCCATAACGTATTTTGCTTAAAAATAACGATACAAATGCTTTATCCAGTGTATCCAGAGGGTAACCAGCACGACGAAGATTAACCAGTATAAACTGCATTTTTGTCAGGGCAGCCTCCAATGCATTGATGTGATGTGCAAATCCCAAATCTTCTTGAAAAATTACTCCCGAGATTGTTTTTGCGTTACACCTCTTCAGACCTGGGGTAATAGGCGAGATATACTGCGAGTTTTTTTCTCACCTTCAGATTCCACAAATTAGGACCATTGACAGTTCCCTGGCCGCCGCCTTTGTTTATTTATTTGTTATCCAACTAGACACTTCATTATTATATCTAATCCGCTGTCAACGATGATACATAAAACTCATAAGCCATTTCTTAATATTATGACGCAAAGGACAATTGTCAATATCTTGTCGTAATATGGAATTTTTTGAACAGTTAAATGCTTTTGAAAAGTCAAAAAACAATAAAGAAACGTAAGCAACTTCCGGGTTCATGAGATAATTAACAGTGTGAAATTGAAGAGTTAGCAAAGCATCAATTGTCGATCTGTTGGCTCGATAAGCAAACTGGTAGAGATTAAGCCACGTGTTCAGAACTGAAGAAATATAAGCAGTAGACACAATATGCTCATAACGACGACTCAAAATATCAGTTATGGCTATGTCTCTCAAGTCACGCTTTGATAAAATCGCATCATTTTTTGGAATTAAGACAATATCCTGCATTTTATGCACATCAGGAAATACTCCTTGTTGAAGACCTAAATTCCATGCATAGCAAACCGATTCTGCAAAGCAATATTAGAACTTGGATAAGACCCAATGAGGTATTCCGTCGGGACCAGGGGTTGTTTTCTTTGTTGTTTTGAAAATACGTGCAAACATTTCCATCTGAAGCTCAGATTTAAAAATTTTTTCCTGCAAAAATAACTCGGGCTCGATGTAGTTTTCGTCAATGGAAAAGGTGGCAAAATGAACATTAGCCTCCTCAATATCGCCAACAACATGATCAATATTCACTGTTCTTTATATTCTTACTACTAATTGCATTAACTTCTTGCCACGATATCTGGGATCCACCAGTCGAGTACGATATTGATAAGATGATGAGAAGCTTTACAAAATTAATTTTGCCGTTCATAAGTTTGCAGAACCCTTTGATTTTAAGAATGGCTGCTGTTTAACACATTCAATAATAGAATAGAATTTCTTACTAAATGTAGCACAGTGGCATAAGTAAGCACCCCAACAAAACCTGCAATACTATAGTTAATGCGTCAATATCAATAATAACATGATGTACAAAAAATAATAAACTACAACAAACTAAAACATTGATACAGAATTTACAGCTTGATCAGTTTATTTGATAATAATTTTTTTCTCAATTAGTCCGGATTGGACGGCCATAGCTGAGTTAGTGTTTATCCGATTTTCAAAAAGCTTACACCATTCCGTTTTAAGTTTATAGAACTCAATAAATATGTTACTATTAGTATCATAAATCTAATAAACAAAAATGCGCTATAAACAGAAGTTACTTTATGAGAAATATGAATGCTCCAAGATGGAAAATGAGAACTATGTAAATCAAAATATTTTACTTTAATGGAATTAGTAAGAAATTTATTGAGATAATGTGAGTGTGCAGTGAGATCTTCAGATGATTGTATGTCCAAGAGCTTAAACTTATTTTAATTAAGTTCTATTTCATTATTTGAAGAGGCAAAATAAATCTAAATGGAGGTACTAATAACCTTCACACCATCAGCAATTAGAAAAGATAAAGTTGGAAAAAAGTTTTTTGGAAAGCCGTTTATGAAGACGACAAACAATAAAAAGCCAAGGACTGAACTTTGTGCTACCAAATTGTCACTTGTTTCCAGTGTGATTTGCATTTATTTATATTTCTATTCTCTGATATCTATTATGCAGTTACATTAAATTGATTTCAAAGCCAAACTTCAAGAGATGTGAAACTGCAATTTACGTTCAAAATAGTAGTGGCATCATAGGAGTCGAAATGAGAATAAATGCAGTCCATGAAAATTACGAGTTGTGAAATTGTTGTCTTTTGTATGAGAGCCATTCTAACAAAGTCCGATATTTAGTGTTCAGACGAATTTTATCTCCATGGAAATTAGTTTAAATAGCTTTTGAAAAATATCTTATTCCGAGAATTGGCAAAGCGTTTATGAAAAGAATAAAAAGTTCTTCGCAATAAAACTATTGTATGGTTTGTTGTAACTTCGGATATTATGTTTTCATAATTAATGCTCTATAAAAGTCAATTATCCAAAATTTACTAGATGGAGACGTGTTTGAATTGAAATTGGAGTTTGATATAATCATAAACTTTATTTCTGGGAAAAATTTATTGAGATAAAATTCAAGAATTTATAAAAAATGTATCAATATAGTAGTTGAATCTGGAGCAGTATTCACAGGAAGCCAATTTTTTTAACAAAAATACCGATTTAAATGTTATATTATGAGTAGATTTTTCTTCACGGGTATTTATCCGGTTTATAGCATGATTCGAAGACAATTCACATTCAGATTTTGGAAACTCAATAATGTAATGCAGTGGTCAGAAAAAGGGCATTTAGATGAATGAAAAATATAACATGTGCTATTTATTACTTCAGCAAGCACAATTTAATCAATTAGTGTGGTACTCGATGATGTGATTCTAGTCGCCAATGTTATGTTGCAATAGTTAGTTTTTAATTGAATGCATTTAAAATTAGGTCAATTGTTAACTTTTCGTTTGTTCTGAAATAATTTAGGTGAAAATTAAATTGAATGTATTTAAAAGTAGGTCAATATTGTTTTTTTGTGGTACTGCAAAAAAGTTAGGTTCCCGTCCCCAAACATTATTAAGGCTTTATTTTTGGAACAATCCAACGATAATTCCTTTTCTAATTGCACAATAAACAGCTTAGCTTATTTTTGGTTTGGACAATACGATACATTTAACAACTGCTTTTTGATAAGTGATTTTTTTTTGGATTATAATTTTTTACTAAGAGAATTTAAAATTTAATGCTAGGTTATTTCTATTTTTATTGCGTTGTTTTGGATTAAATGACTTCGGTATTTGAAATAATGCTCAACCCACCTTTTGTTTTACCTAGTGGATTGTTGAATAATTTGTTTCTCTTGAATACTGCTTTAAAAATTGCATCATTTTTCAAACTTGAAATTATTTATATTCAAATGTTTGTTCCCAATATTTTGAAAGTTCAAATATATATAGTTAAAAAATTCTTCTATCGAGCGTTTTAGATAAAATAAAAGTTCTCCTGATTTCTCGTCATTAAGATAAAGGTTATTCTTTTCGGACATTTTGATAATTCTTGATATAGACTGTAAATATAGATTGTAGTCATAATGAACATTAGATTCCAAAATTGAGTATAAATTCTCATGTCGGCTGAGTATTTGACGACATTAGATTTAACAAGATCATGTTTATCATCATTGTAAATACAATTTCGACGTTTTATTTCAGTGGTATACTCAGTAAAGAGAAGGCCACTAGTGGGTCATCTTGAATATCCCGACATCGACAGCTAACCAAATAGAGAATCCGCCTTCATTAATTTTGATGAATTGTCTCCAGACTGACATACTGCAAGCCAAGGTGACTGTAATTTGAAGTGATTCATGAATTTTTTCTGCAGGACTGTGATAAAGGTACTCGAATAATCGAGAAATTATTGTAGTTTCATTTCTATTAAGATTTCTGCCAATAAAATCTATGGTAGTAACAAGAGCGTCAGTATCAAATTAAAGTGAATGATGTTGCAAATTATCTTGGAGTTCCAATCAATGCGTTTCTTCACTTTAAAGATTTCATCAATGGAAAAATTTCCCAAATTGCAATTTTTAATTCTACTATTAGACATTTTTTTAAATTTTTGCCACACGAGTTTTTAATTAAATACACTAGAAGCAAAATATACGGCATAGTAGGGTCGGGATCAATACTCTGCAACAATGAACACAAGTTAACTTGGGAAAAGCTTGATTCTGTAATAAATTGGACAATCGAATTGGTTGCTAAAATTCCAAGATTTACACACGTCTCCAAATACTATATTGATTTCAAAATCATGAAAGCCACAAATTATGTAAGCTATTTAACACTTGGCATAGTATCTTCAACCAATATAACCTTTCCAATCTCACTGCTAAACCAAAACCTTAAATTCAACAAAAGACGCGCACAATACATAAAAACACAAATAATAAAAAATAGACATGGCACTAACACCATTTTCTCAAGAGGAGCAGACATATTTAATGAATTACCAAATGAATTGTGACAGTCTCTTTATTCAAAAAATACTCTTAAAGATTATTTTCTCAATACAATGGGGTTATTAAAGGAATACTCCTCCAATTTTAAGGTACCTTAACTTCATATTTATTTACATTTAGTTGCAAAATTAGAAAGGATCAGTCAATATATTTCTTATTTTATTTGTTATTACAATTTAGTTTACATTGAAATATATGTTTAAAATGTAGTCGATCTACTCCCAGTATGCACAAAACCGTCAAAACGACGTAAATTCAATGCCAAAGGACGTCGTTATTTCAAACATCAAACGCTGCAAAAAGGACACAGAAATATAATTATTAAGAAATCAAAATGATTTCCATTTGTAAGTTGAAATTTGAAGGCATTTGCAGCTAACATGTGAGATTTATTCTACAATTTCTTAAAAATTACATATATTAACTTGTACATAAGCATTAATAGTTGCTGTTATTATGATAGATGCTATTGTAGAAAATACATTGCATTTTGAATAATTGTGTTATATTTGTGATTAACGGTTAAACTAAGTTTGGGATAATTTTGTTACCCCAGGAAGAACTAGAATAGGATTTTGAGCTTAAATGAACGAGGAAGAACCTGATATTTTGTGACTTTTCCACATTTTTAAGTAGTTTTTGTCTGCACAATGTGAATTTTTTTTTAGTTTTTGTATGCTATGATTTTTTTGCATATTTTAATTGCTATGTGAAGGAAACAATCTGCGAAAAAAGCTATATCAAGCTTAAAACTCCAGGAATTTGAATTTAGTGTATATGCGAAAAATCATAGCATACAAAAACTAAAAAGAGTGAGAATTTCCCAATTTAGATGTTTTTTGGGTACAAGCTAAATGAATATCAATAAAATGTTCATGAAATAATAGCACTAGGGTTTCTCAAGCATAGTATCACAATAAAAAACTAGCAATCATCGTAAAGCAAAAGTTTTAAGCTCATTTCTTTCTGGGTAACAAAGCTACCCCAAACTTAGACTATTGATGATTTTTTTGAATCTTGATAAGCAAAGTTTGGATGATTCCAATATTGTGCAGACAAAAAGAACTTAAAAAATGTGGAAAAGTCACAAAATATCAGGTTCTTCTAATTTGATTTGAGCTTAAAATCCTATTCTAGTTGTTCTTGGGGTAACAAAATTACATCACACTTCGTTTAACCGTTAAAGTGCTAAATTGATAATTGTAGTTGCGAAATACTTTAAGACAATAAAATGCAAACAATTAATATTTTCCTAGCGTTGTACAATTTACCTAAAAAAAAACGACACAAATGTTGATGAACGACACATTTACACTATTACGCAGTCAAACCAACGTCGTAACGATGGGCTTGTTCTATCTGGGTCTGCATCCTGCACAAGCTTCTTCCAGAACTAAGTAATCGATAAAACGTACTGACATTGAAGTGGCAGCAACAAGCTGAAATAATTTAGGTTGGCTTACATCAGCAAATTTTGTTTTAAGAACGGTGCAAACTTCAGCTTTGTTGCATTTAGCAGGATATTCGCATTCAATAAAGCTACGCTGAAAAATAATTTTCTGAGTGTAACCAAGCCATTACATTTCCTAGACCTTTAGATGTTTTACCTGATACTCGTTTATGACATTTTTGTCTTTTCATAAGAGAGAAAAGGGATATTCAAGATCAGCGTCATTCGAGTAAGAAGGATCAAAAGAAACATTAGAAACATTGTTATGCAAATCTTAATTGAATCGAGTAAAAAATGTTTATGATATTGGCTTCATCTTCACTAAATTTCATATTTGTATGTTCTTCTTTTGTGTCTTATTTTTCTTGTAATAATTTTGTATTTTTATGGATTGGGGGTAGTGCTTGGTCCAGAAAAAGATCTTTGCGCTCTTCATTGATAATATCAAGTAACATTTAACGTAGCCTTTGGGCACATTTTAGCTATAAAATGGCTGTTTAACAGCGTAAACTCCAAACAAATATAAACCATGTTAAAATAAATTTTAATAAATAGCATCAACGATAAGATAAGATAATCTATATTCATTTGAATTTTTTACAATATTTAACTGATATTTCAAATAAATAGCATGATTAACTACTAAGTACAATAAAAAATGAATATCAAAAATGAAAAAAAAACACTGGCTACGGATAGTTTACTAATTTCGATTTATTGGAATAACTGCCCTTTATACCATTAAGAAGATTTCAGCTTAATAGTTTGCTAGGAATAAATATGAATATTTACCCTTTACTTAGCTATTCTAAAATATAAATGTATATCGATAGTATTAAATTAAAACTATTTACAGAAATACGTCCCTGGATCATTAATTAAGGTTGGAAAATTCCATATATATACTATTACATAAAAATAATGCAAAAGTAATGTTCTAATTATTGTATAATAAAATATGAAATTTATCTTAGGGTGAAAGTAAAATATTTGAAACGTCAGTCAATACGTAAAGTTATTTCTATTTGCAAGCTAAAATAAATTTCGTGACTGGTGTTTAATTCCTCCTATTTTTGGTGTACATTTAAATGCTCATAATTAACGCATTAAAGCTACCAGCCTATGTACTAGCAATTGACAAAATTCAGCTGGCACTAGGCGGTATATATACATACAATTCAATATTTGCAAAATACATACTAATGTTTCTGCCAAAATATTACAACTTTAAGCAGATATTGAAATGAGCTCAATCTATTCTCCAAGCCAAATTTTAAAATAAATTGAAATAAATATACAAATATTTGTCTAATTTGTATGTATTTAATCTAGAATATTTAGAATAATTATTACATGTATATAAATATATATATGTATATATATATATATATATATATATATATATATATATATATTTGAAATATCAAACGGTTTCGATTGCTAAGAATCATCGTCAATAACAAATGCGGTAAATAAATATTTTACAATCAATTACACTAAAGAAAGGAATACATGCAAAAAGAAAGGAACACATAAATATATTGCATGCACTATAAGTCTAAAATTATTGATGTTTTTCTTTGTTTGCTAAGTAATTGTTCTTTGTTTGCAGCTTTAATAAAAATTTGTTCACCGATTTTATGATGTTGTGATCTTAGTAAAATTTTAAAATTTTCTTCTTTAATTTCATGTTGATGTAAATACATTTCGGAATTTAAATGTCCTCTAATATGTTCTTTCATCCTTGTTCCCAGATGTCTCTTAGTTTCCCCGATTTATGATTTATTGCAATCATCACATTCATATATATAGACTACAGAAGAAACTAATTTTTTAGGGATGCGATCTTTGTTGTTGAGTATATTCTTTGTTGCATATGATGTTAGTATTGGGACAATTCCGGTGAATTTTAATTTGGTGTTCAATATTTTAATTCTTTCTTTGAAAATTTTAACTTTGTTGCATAAATACGGAACTTTTAAATATATTGGAGAATTATGGTTCTTGTCATCGTTTGTTTGATGAAGTTGATCTTTGTTACTTTCTTTAAACATTTTCGTTGAATATTTTTTGATAAGTTTGATGGGATAGCCATTGTCTTTTAAGATTTCGAAAATTTTATCTGTGGCAGAAGTTAGATGTTCGTAATTTGAGGATGTTGATCTTGCTCTATTAAATAATGCTGTAATTGTGATTAATTTGTAGGACATAATGCAATTCGAACAATACGGAATGTATAGGCCGGAATTTGTTGATTTTATATGCCAACTTGTTTCGTAATGATAATTGAAATTGTGAATTGTGAAATCCAGAAAGTTTAGTTTATTATTGTTTTCAAATTATACATGTAATTATATATACATATATATGTATATATCTTTTTCTAAAACAAAATATAAATAAAATTAAAATAATGTACATAAATATATATAATTTTTAATTCATGTTCCTCACAAATTAGAATTTTTCAAAATTTGATGCAATCCAAACTGAACCAGTTCCTTCAAAGCTTCATTAAGAACTTCCCCAGAGACACAAAATTAAATTAATATAAAATTGAGATCATAATATATTTTAACAAATAAATATATACTATGATATTGAAACTTCCATATACATTATATGTGCTATTTAAATGCAATATTGTTAAGCTAATTGAACACGACACAAATTTTGCAATTGTTAAGTCAACCCACCCAGTATCATTTCCTAAAACCGTGGATTAACCCAACGCATATGGTTGTTAGATTTTTACCTTAAAATTTATTAAAGAATCAAAGTGCTTGATTAAAAATGAATTAAGATAGAAGAAGTAACTATATTTTGCACTAAATTTAACAATATAAATATTGGTCACAGTACAAGAGTGCGCCTAAAATATACATGCACACTAATATATATATATATATATATATATATAGAATTTACAAGAAAATATTAATTACACTTAAATCACGGTATTTCAATTTCTTTTATTACTATACTCAGCGTTTATCAGCGTTAATAAATTTGAAACTNAGCTTCTCCACCTATTCGAACAATTTAGGCCTATGCGATTTACATAATTGTGTTATTTTAGTTTAAAGGTTTCTAGAGACTTGGTTTTCTTAATTTCGGTAGGCAATTCATTCCAAAGACGGATTGAGGTATTAATAAAAGAATTTTGTAGAAAGTACATAAAGGTGTTTTGTAAATTGTCATTATTGGCTTTGAAAAGTTTTGTTTGAATTCATCGTAAGCTGATCGATTTTTCTTCATATAGCTCAATTTAATATTAATTGCTCAATTTGTATTTCAAATTTTCTGAGATAGTGTGTGGATTGCAAGGAATAAATCAAATATTGAACTAAGAGCAGCACAAACCGCTACATGAAATCACTATTTAGTAGAATAAATGACCCTAAGCGAAAATGGGACTTTATCAACAACGCACTGAATAGGAATAAAGGTCGTGTTCAACAATTGCATCTTATTGAAAATACTAATGGATCAATTTTAACCTAACCCAAAGATATTGCAAATGAATTCAATGATCAATTCATTAACCTAGGCAAATATCTTGGACCTTCGCTGCCCTTTATACCTGAAAAATCTAGATACAAAGTTCCCCAAAATTCTTTTTCATTCAGATTTGTGACCCGATATCAAGTTCTTAAAGCTATAGCTAAGCTAAAGGCCAATAAATCAAGCGGAACTTCCGAAATACCGGCATGGTGTATTAAAGATTGTGCAAAATTCATCGTTAGTCCTTTATGTCATATCATCAATCACTGCATAAAACTAAATACTTTTCCATCAACATTAAAATTAGCTAATGTTACTCCCATATATAAAAAAGATAACCCTTTAAGATGTTGCAATTACCGGCCTATATCAATTATCTCGCCTTTTGCAAAAATTTTCGAAAAACTAATATTTGACCAAATTAACACTTATCT
>CABFPE010000593.1:111234-121793 GCA_900660155.1 Hofstenia miamia
GTTTATATTGTATTAATGATGCTTCATATTTCATAAGATACTTTTCATTAATAAAATTTTGGGACATCTCAAACCAGCGCTCACCTTATAGTAAACTGCAATTTCCCCTATATGCGTGTTCAACTTATCATTCGAGGACATCCAAATTCAATAAAGTGCAGTTCAAGAAGCATTTTCTTAAAAATTCATTTTTAAACTCAGCAGTTGATCTATGGAATAACTTACCAATTGAAATAAAGCGAATAATAAAGCGAATTAAATTTAAAGATCAAATTAATAACTACCTCCTTAAACAATATATCCCTAAAATAGGCTGTACATCATGGAAAGGATTCCAGTTCTTTAAAAGATATCATTAACTAGCAATAAACTGGGTAAACTGATAATTCCGAATCAATGTTTTTTGTTATTATGTTTTTATAGTCTTTGTGTATTTTATATCGTTATTGACGCATTAAGTGTAGTATTAGCAACTTTTGTTGAGGTGCATAATTATGCCAATGTACTACACTTAAGAAATTCTATTCTATTCTATTCTATTCTATTCTATTCTATTCTATTCTATATTCTATTCCATTCCATTAAAGTATTTTTTGCAGCAGAAGTTAATAGTTCTTTTGTTGTGTTATGCTCAGATTGTAAATTCTTGTGTTTTATTTTTAAGAAGTTCAATCGCAGCAGTAGTTAAGACCGAGTGAAGAAGGTCTCATTGGGACACCTTGAAGGTCTCGTAACAACTATGACTATTTGCCAAGTGTAAATGGACTGATTCTATTGAACGCCATCTAGTGACAAATATTTTTGACAAAGTGGAATTGAGCAAATCAATTTTTTGCCGAAATTTATATTTTTGATTGCTAGGAATTGGGCAAAGTGATATAATTGATGACAAGAAATGTTTTTTGGCAAAATTATACAAATGAATTGCTATTTTTCATTGTAAAAAATTCCACACATTCTAATGATTAACATCCACAATTGTTGTAATTTATTTCGTTTTCATTACATGCAAAAGGCTACATTTCGTTTTTTTCAAATGCACTGCTATTTCATTGTAAAAATTCCATGCAATTAATTCGTTTTTCGCTAATATCCAATGTACAAAGGGGAAAATATTCACCATACTTAAACATTACAGGCATATGAAATATAGACTTACATGATAAGGGCAATGGCATCTTTCGTTTTTTCAAATACATTGCTATTTTACATTGTAAAAAATTCCACATGTTTCTAATGATTAATAGCTGCAATCATTGTAATTAATTCGTTTTTGCCAATGTTTAATATCCCTAAAAATATTCACACATTTAATTCATTTTTTCACAAATACAAAACGGGAAAATATTCACCATACTTAAACATTACAGGTGTATGAAATATAGACTTACATGATAAAGGCAATTTTGTTTTCCAAATAAATTATTCACACAACACTATTAGTAGGATTTATACATATACATGCTTTCATTAATACACTATTATGATATTAGTTTTACACAACAGTCTTTTCTCTGCATTTCTTTTTGGTTCATACATATTTTTGGGGGATGTACATGCTTGCTGACTGTTACATCTTATTTGGACTTTGCACGTTTTTCAGATTATTAGGTTTATGACTCTTGCTCACAGTTTTGTTGATATCTTTTCCATTGTATTGTGTAGTTGTTGCCTTAGAAATGAGAATGCGTTTTTCCAGGAAAATCACCATTCTTCTCGTTGACATATTGTTACACACTCAATTCCCCTTTGCAGGATATGATTTCCAATCATTAAATTAGTCAACTTCATGTCGAGATCGCCTTTTAAACGTACAAATGCTTGTAAATAGTGTATTATTCACACGTAAAAAATATAGACACATGGTATTTTAAAGATAGATTGCTAAGAATTTTGAGAAAATTGCAAACTAATATTTTGTAAATGTAGGAGCTCTACAATATCACCCATATACCAAGTGTTAGGTCGAATATTGCTAAAAAATACCAATATTAATATGTTCTTGATTAAAATACAAAAGTTAGAAACCAGAAATATTAAAAACACGTGAAATATTTCAAATTAGTACAAATGATGAAAGCAAAAACATTAAATGCGGGGAATCAACGCGTACCAATGTTTCTATGTGTAGATATATTTCAAGATCTAAACCAAAGCCCCAGCTTTACATGTATTTTGAGATTGAAATCAATGCATAGTATCAGCTCACCAGGGCTAACAATTCAGTTAAGATATTTCCGCCACTAATGCTTTATGTGTTTAATAATAGCATATATTTCGTTTTCATAATTAATGATGAATGATCAATACAATAGAAAGCCCTGCTATGTGCTATAAAATGCTGAAGTCTCTAACATACATTAACATTAATTGAAAACATAATTGGTTTTCAATTCTCACTCTGTTACATGAAGGCAGTGTTATTATAGACACTATCAAATGTTATAACAAGTACAGTTTAAAGGCATTGTACCTTCTAAGAGATGTTGACATTAATTGAAAGCATAAAAATTTTTCAATTTCTACTCTTCCACACAGAGAAGGTCCAAATGTTATAACAAATGCAGCTTAAAGGTGTTGAAGTCTCTAACTTACATTAGCATTAATTGAAAACATAATTGGTTTTCAAAACTCACTCTTCTGCATGAAGGGAGTGTTATTATAGACACTATCAAATGTTATAACAAATATGGTTTAAAGAGGTTGTACCCTCTAAGAGACATCATTAATTGAAAGCATAAACGATTTTCGAATCCCTTTTTCCACATGGAGAAGGTGTTTAAATAACTAATCATTACTATAAAAATATATATATGCGCATGTTCTAGAAGATTTCAAGGCATAGGACAAGACATTAAATAATTTCTAAATTTCATTAGCTGTATAAGTTTTGCGGGAAAAGAGAATTTAAGATTTCAAAATATAAAAGAAGAAACCAATTTTCGCAATTAAACTCTACACAAAGACTGACTAGTGCATTAAAAACATGTTGTTCTAGTTAAAACAATTGAATTTTCAATATTTCTGTGCACTAATGAGCTTTGTTGAAATTATGCACATATTTCTAAGATTGAAGTACATTGAAAACGGGATAGTTGTAAAAAGAATATTATGCTTGCCAATGCTTTGGCTCAAGTTGTTGGTTGAAGTCCAACCTATCCCAATATATTTTATATTATTTTGTAAAACAGTTTCTTATTTTTCATGGTTCTAGCTAAAAATCGATTATTTCTGTAAAAATATATACAAGGAGAAAAATAAATTTGACAAGGAATATGTATTTACATCTAAAATGAAATTACATGCTAAATTTCAACACAATACTTGGCTTAGAACCGAAATATTTCAGAGGTTTATTCTAACATTGAAAAATTTTAAGTCCAATTAACACTTTGAATTTTGCATCAGCTCTTTGTGCATAGGATTTGGGAAGGAAAAAGCAATTTCCGTTTTGCAAAATAATTTTAACTGCTGGACTATTCTTTGTCTGAGTTTGATACACATTGCATATTGTAAACCATTCACCAACTGGAAACTCATAAAAAGATATCTATCATAGACGGAATTCCTCTGAAACTGAATTAAGTTCAATAACTAGTGCCAAGCATGATAATTTCTCTTCAGTCTTTAACAAACATTTCACCTCAGATGCAGGTCTTTTGCTGTTTTTTCCAGTTACCTTTGGTAATTGGCCACACGTTCTGCCTTTAGCCAACTTTGTAGATTTTTGAACCACATCTTTTTTCATCATTGTTGATAGCCAAAGGAGTGATTAGAGTTAAAATTGTAACTCATATATTTGAGAGCATCAACATCTAAGCCAATCAAAATAATATACCAGGGCTAATGTATTAACACGTGAAAGAATGAAAGATGGAAGTGTATCCGCCCATCTAAACTCTTTTTAACTTGTAAATTGTCTTTTGTATAGTGTTTTATTCCTAATACACCATTCACGGATATTTTTATCAGTTTCAAAAGCAAATAATTATAAAATTATGTATTTTAACAATACTTGTATTTTTTCTTGAAGCAAATATGCCTCCATGTTTTAGAATATCAATAAATTTTCGTACAAACCAACTAATTTCTTAACAATACTTTTTTTGCAAACACACCAATTAAGTAGTACTTGTCTAAGCCAATTAATATCAATTTGACTTGTCAAATTCATATATTATAATGGAGTTATAGTCAACAATCTAAAATGAAGTGATTGCGGAAATATCTTAACTGAATTGTTAGCCCTGGTGAGCTGATACTTTAAATTGATTTCAATCTCAAAATACACGTAATGCTGGGGCTTTGGCTTAGATTTTGAAATACATCTACACATACAAACATTGGCACACCTTTGATCACCTGAATTTAATTTTTTTGCTTTCATTGTACTAATTTGCAATATTTCAGGTGTTTTTAATATTTCTGGTTTCTAACTCTTGTATTTTAATCAAGCACATATTAATATTTGTATTTTTTAAGCAATATTCGACCTAACACTTGGCATTTGGGTGATATTGTAGAGTTCCTATGCTTACAAAATATCAGTTTGTAGTTTTCTCGAAATTCTTAGTAATCTATCTTTAAAATACCATGCACCTGTATTTTTTACATGTGAATAATACACTATTTACAAGGATTTGTATGTTTAGAAGGCAATCTCAAAAACTTAAAGATTGAAGGCAATGCGTTTTGGTTTCAAATGCATCTATACACAAATATCCCATCTATATTATACCATTTCACATTTAATCAAGTATATTCTAAATTACCACTTCAAACTAAATTATACATAATGATTTTTGCTGAATTGAATATTTTGTTTGATTGAATGCATTATAAATTTCCCATTTTTTTTAACAAGTAGCTTACTGAAACCATAAATTATACATATTGATTATCACTTTGTTGTACCATTAGGATGATATTAACTGAATATGTATTAAATTTTTCAAGTCATAGCAGAGTTTATACCATGGTTAACCAATTTTATAGATGTTGTTTTTCACATATAAATTATTATTTCATAATTTTCTCAAAATTCTTGGTGATCCATCTTCTAAATACCATGCGCCTATATTTTTATGTGTGAATAATACACTATTTACAAGCATTTGTACACTTAGAAGACGATTTCGACATAGAGTTGATGAATTTCATGATTGGAAATCATATCCAGCAAAGGGGAATCAAATGTGTAGCAATACGTCAATTAGAATTGTGAATTGCTTGGAAAAAACGCATTCCCATTTCTAAGCAACAACTACACAATACAATGGACAAGATTTTAACAAGACTGTGAGCAAGAGTCATAAAACAAATAAACTGAAAATAATAATAAACTTTTATTTTAAAACGGGTAAGACCATCCATTTAAGCTAAAAAATATACTATTTTCATTCCACAAAAGAACCAATATGGAAATAAAAAAGCTCTCGTTCAGAGTTGCTTTTATTACTCTAGGAAGCCAGCTCAAAATGCCCTGTCTTGCACAATTGTAAAAATATTTCACACAATAACAAAGCAATTACCTCCTTATAATTCAATATCATTTCCAAACTTTTTTCATAAGCGCAATATAAGAACTAATCATTATACTAGCATTAAATTTCGTAAAAAAATCAAGCAACAGTCTTTTATTAATGTTGCAATTCGCAATTGGAATCGATTACCAAGTGAAATTAAAATGATTAAGAGTGCAATTACGTTTAAAAGAAAATTAAAAGCATTTATGTTGAAGGAAAAATTCATTTTGGGTAAATCATGGTTAGGATTCAAATTTTACAATAAAGATTATACAATAACGCGCAATTAATTTCCATAGCCTGAACAGAACAGATTTTGTAGTTCTATTTTTTTTTTTTGTAAATATAGTTATTTGTTATCATTCTTGACGCTATTCAGATAATAACCAGTTTTGTAATTGAAAATATTATCTGAATAAAGAATATCTTATCTTATCTTATCTAAGAATGAACTAAATCCATGACTAGTGGTTACAACATTTGAAAAAATCTGATAATAAATGGCATGGCCCTGTTGTAATAGAATATTATTCGGCATCTGAAGAAGAAACCACCATCCAATACCGCTTTTATGTAAGATGGAGAGAGACCTCCATGAAAAAGCTTTTCTTCTGTGATAAGCCTAAGTTCAGTTTTGATGACACATGGCCTAGCCATTCTCATGACCATAATCTCTGCGTTTAGTTTCCTTAGTTATACATTATAGGAAAAGTCTTTGTTCCATTAAAGTAATTCCAGTCATTGGATGAGTTACAAGCCAATATTGTAAAGATTTTCAATGATGTTGCTCAAGACATCCTTGCTAATTCAGGTCCAAAAGTGTAAAGATGATAAAAGAAATTAACTTGAATAACCTTAGTTTTGTTTATAAAAATTCCGCATTGTTAGTCTTCATAATAAAAATATTTTTAATTTTACACAAATTGTGTCAAAAAAATTGAAAAAAAATTCATAAAGCACTCTATTAAGTTATTGAACCTAACCCAAGACAATATAACAAAGATTTATGATTTGCAAAATATCTCAAAAAATTAATAAAATTGATTTAAGAAATTTACCTAATAGGACTTTGCTCAGTTTGTTGTATTCTTATATTTGCTGTATTCTTGTCTCAGTAAGAACCAGACTTGTCAACGACCCGACATTTCCAAGCTCGGCTTGGTTCGGCTCGTTTAAATTTTGTGTAAGTTGGGCTCGGCTCGCCACATAAAATCTTTGAATGAGGCTCGTTTAAGCTCGGTATTATTTAAAAAATATTGTGCTAAAGAATTTTTTACATAGCTCTTCCAATTATTTAATAAACATTTCTTAAATAAGATTATAGAAAAGGCATACTGACTGCAAAAAATAAGAACAATCTCCATAATCAAATTAGCAAGCAGAACTATAAACTTGCTTTGCCTAAAACAGGCTCGTTGTATATCAAATACTGTGCTCAAGCTCGGCTCGTCGACAAGTCTGGTAAGAACATATACGCTGTAGTATGAATAAACAATTCAAGTTGCCTCGAAATTTCAAGACTTTTGAAGACGTCGCTACGAATTTTACTATATAAGCATATTTTACAATTTTTACAATACATCAACGTCAAACATGTAATAAATGCCGAAGTATTAGTTAAATATATTCAAAACAGTAAGAAATCTATTACATTTAATGTTATCTTCAAAATATATTATCATTAACTGATTGACGGTTGAATTGAAAGCGTTTACACATTACACTGAATTGAAAATGATCATTGGCTTGGGGAGTATTCAAATACGTAATCATCCTAAAATACCAAATATTAGTAATAGATTCTAAATTAATTCGAAACAATTCAAATATGAAATTCACAATAGCAAATATATTACCACAAGATATCACAGAAGGCACTGTAAACTAAGGCTGAAATGTATAAACATATAAACAAACATACAGTAAAATTAGTATGAAAAATTAAAAATATGTTGTCCGTTTGTTCTAAAATACAATTCGAAATAATGATTTTAAGTTTTCATTTTCCAAAATCTGAGCGCCATCTTCAAATGCAAATGCATTCGATATTCTAGAGTCCATTTTAAAATGTAAATGCTTGATTTTAAAGTCTGCTGCTTTAGCAATATTAAAATATTTAGGCATGTAAAAATCTTGCCAGTTTGCAAAATGTATTGCAAAACTGGATTCTCCTCAAATGTTAGCTCTGTATTTTCTCAAGAATGAAAGGATTTTGGATAATATGGTACCAAGAAAAATACAAATATCAAAGATTCAAAAGGCATTCGCATTTTTACCAAAAGTTTATGAGTTTATGGTACACATAAGAATAGAAACAGCACTTTAACACTTTGACTGCCAAGCAGTTTTGAGGTAACATTTCCCCCGAGGCCAAAATTTTTTTGTGGAATTTTAAAAGTGTTTTGTGTAAGTAGTAGTATGGTACAAGTAAAAACTGGAAAAACCCAAAACTTTTATATTTAATATTATTTTTTTTGTCTGACATAAATTAACACGTGCAGGTCTTGTCATACTCATGTGTGTGACACGACATGCAAGTGCATTTGGCATTGTTCGAAATGGCACAAATATATGTGTGACAAAATCCGCAGATATACTTAGTTCTTTTCTTTACAGATATTGCAATTGCACAGCTACTATTTTAATTAATATTACGTTAATAATAAGTGATTCCAGTAAACTTTTTATCTAGAGGTTCATTTATCCATTGAAAATTTTTAATAATGTCTTCCAAAAAGCGAAGAATGGATTATGAGGAAATTGCCAATGTCCTAGTGCTAACGGATGATTCCGATTTGGACCCTAGTTATATGCCATCCGATGAAGAAGAAAATGAATCGTGTGTATTTAATGGATTCGAAGATATAGGCAATCCAATGTTGAGTCATGCACTCAATCAATTAGTTATTGCCGAATCTGACAATGAAGATGAAGACATGGAAGATGCTCTACCAATCTGGTCAGAATTCTCTGGAAGAACTCATAAGTTTGAATTTACAGGAAGTAGTGGCGTAATCTCAAATCATCTGAATGGCACAAGTACACCAATTGGGATCTTCAGTCACTTATTTGATGAACGAATAATAGATCTAATTGTAGATAAGACAAACCGATATGCAGAGCAAGTGTTTCGTACTAGAACTATAGGAAATGCAAGGTCAAGGCAGCACTCATAACATCCCACTAACAGAGATGAAATCTGTACATTTTTTGGTTTCATTATTTGGATAGGACTCCTCCGAGCTTGTTCAATTGAAGATTATTGGAGAAAGTCCATATTGAATCTAACTGGTATGACAGAAAAAATGAACCGTAATAGGTTTCAACTACTTCTATCTTGTGTCCATTTCAGTGATAATGAAGAAGCTGATAATAGCAACAGATTGGCTAAAATTAAAACCTTATTAGAATTTCTAAACGAGAACTTTCAATCATTATATACCTGCAAATGAAGTAGTGATTGATGAGACTCTTATACCCTGGCGCGGGAGACTTGTCTTCAAGCAGTATATCCCTAACAAGGCACACAAATATGGCATTAAACTTTTCAAAGTTTGCAACACAGAGGAGTATACATACAAACTTTCCGTATACACAGGCCGTCTGCAGATGGCACAAGACAGGTAGGACTGGCAAAGAGTGTCTGCACCAACCTCATGTCATCACCTCTAAATGAAGGAATAACCCTCTATGTGGACAACTTTTATCCAAGTATGAGCTTGCTAAGTCATTCCTAAATCAGAAAAGACATGTGGTTGGAACTCTGAAGACCAGGAAGAACATGCACCAATATAGTAATGGATACATCTCTTCAAAGGGGTGAAATGATATCAAACGAAGATCAGCATGGAGTTGTAGTGCTAAAATGGAGAGATAAACGCGATGTTAGATTCCTCTCCACCAAACATGCACCCATTCTTGTCAATGTGAGACTTAGAGAAGAGACAGACGGACATCAAGATTCACATGAAGAAGGTCAGGAACAACAGGAAGATCCACCAAATGAAGAGGAGACAGAAGAGGGGCCAGAGCCAAGCACAAGCACAGCCATTATAAAACCACGGAGAATCCTTCTTTTGTTTGAAATATTTCAAGGATTTTCACTCATAAGTCATTAAAATAAAACCCTTAGCATACAATATGATTTATTTTGTTTCTATTTATATACATTAGCTAATACTGTATGATTATACAGTTATTTTGTATCAAATAGTTAAAGCAAAGTTTATAATTATTTCATAAAAGGAAATTTTCAATTTTTTTGTCTAATTTTTCTCTGTATAAGTTATTTGAATAAATAAAATTGAGCTATTTTTATACTTTTGTATGTTTTTGCATTGAAAATAAAACAAAAAACCTAGTCTATTATTCTTCAGCGGTACTGTAATTTAAAGTCACACCTCTTTTGTATAGTAATTCTGGCTAAAAAAAACATCAGTGAAAAAAGACCTACTGACGCAACAGGCAGTATGTATTATACCTGGAAAGTTTCTCCAGAAGGCAGAGGCATGATATATCCATTATAATTCCAATTAGAGTTGTGTGACAGCTGCAGAATGGGTCAAAAATGCTGGCACACGTGGCACACATATATGTGTGCGAAAGCACGACAGGAAACAAAAGTGTCACACATATTTGTGTGCCGTGGCAGTCAAAGTGTTAACAAATAATAAGCTTTATAAAAATTTTCACTTTATAATTTAAAAATATGGATACAGATGACATAATATTGCAGTGACGCAGATATGCAACAATAAAAATACCTAATAAAATTTTAATTTCCTATTAAATATTGTGTTTATTTAAGAAGAAATAGAAAAAAAATATCTATATTCAAAAAGTGTTTGAACAATAAAAATACTGAAAACAATTCTAAAAACCGTCAAGAAAAAAAAATACAAACAAAATAAAATAAAACAAAACAAGAAATATTTTCAAATAATAATGATAATTAATTTTATGACCACCTATATTCTGTAATAGTGATTTCTGGCAAAAATTTGCGCCCATATATGAAAGAGTACACATCAAGTG
>CABFPE010000593.1:121801-133538 GCA_900660155.1 Hofstenia miamia
AGCTGCAGAATGGGTCAAAAATGCTGGCACACGTGGCACACATATATGTGTGCGAAAGCACGACAGGAAACAAAAGTGTCACACATATTTGTGTGCCGTGGCAGTCAAAGTGTTAACAAATAATAAGCTTTATAAAAATTTTCACTTTATAATTTAAAAATATGGATACAGATGACATAATATTGCAGTGACGCAGATATGCAACAATAAAAATACCTAATAAAATTTTAATTTCCTATTAAATATTTTGTTTATTTAAGAAGAAATAGAAAAAAAATATCTATATTCAAAAAGTGTTTGAACAATAAAAATACTGAAAACAATTCTAAAAACCGTCAAGAAAAAAAAATACAAACAAAATAAAATAAAACAAAACAAGAAATATTTTCAAATAATAATGATAATTAATTTTATGACCACCTATATTCTGTAATAGTGATTTCTGGCAAAAATTTGCGCCCATATATGAAAGAGTACACATCACATGCATTTTTTGTGTGTTTAATGTGTTTCAATCCAATATCTTTCAGATCTGTTTGAAATAAATTAAAATGTATATATTAAGATATATAATTAAACTTGGAGAATTAGGAAAAATCTTTAACATTGAAACAGGCGGCAGTTTCCATTTCTAACAATAATTTAGCTACATGGAAAACGTATACATCCACTTGTGTTGATATTGCCTAATTATAGTTTAGAGAGCGCATAGAAAACACGACTTCACACTGAATTTAGATCACTGTAAGATAAATTTTAATACGAAAAATACACTTTTAAATTTATATAAAATTAGGCAAATTCTAAGCATTTTCGAATGAGCCGAAGCAGCGTTAACAATTTCAGCAAACTAATATTTACAGAATTTTCATGCTTTAGATAATAAATATCCCTGTAAATATTTTTATGTCTTTCTTTCAATCAATAATAATTGTATTTCTCAATGCCTATATAGATATTAAAAAATTCATTATATGATCAATGCTTTGACCTCATGGTTTACAAACAATTTTTCAAAAAAATGTAATTAGTATGATTTTTTCAATATGGGCATACCCATAAATAAATCGATTTTTAGCAAAAAAATTAAATTCAATATTGAGTAATAAGCTTTGGGACGTTTGCTTTGAGAAAGCTTTAAATATAGAACATATAATACAGTAATATCATAGCAACAGAGCCAATTCTGTTGGCGATAAGCATCAGCAAACTTCTCACTCCGTTAAGCTAACAATCAGATAACATTATTCACTTGCTGTGCATGGGTTGGAAAATAATTAAGTAGTGTTTGCTATGTGTGATTACCTCAGCCACGTTGAGAACTCAGGTCATGTGTACATTGAAAAGCTGATTTCATCGATAAAATCAGAGAACAAAAATACTGTTTCTAAATGCATGTTTTTAGATGGGTCAGTGGAACAATTTAAGAATCGTTCCTTTTTTCTAATCTATACTAGTGAAAATAGCTTAAGAGCCTTAGCGATTTGAGTGGAATTTCTTTGCCATTTCCCATGGCAAAGGGCCACTTGATGGACTAGGTGGCAGTTTGAAAATATCGGTAAGTCAAGCAGTTCTAGATCAAAAGTCAGTGGTGGTCACTGCTGAGCATTTTGTGCAGGCAAGCAATAGCTCAATTGCAAAAGTAATTCTGGTAAAACCTAGTGAAATAATTTCAAAAAAAATTTCTTAAACAGCTGTGGCAAAATGTTCCCACTCAGAAAGGCACACAGATTGTGCACCATGTGGCGCCCACTGGCTCATTTGTTGTTGTGAGGCTAGCGCGGAAAATTGTTAAGCTGAAAACCACAAAACAGGTAAACATTACAAAGTGCAACAAGAACCAGGATAATTTTCAGAGATACAATCTGCTATTTGGAGACGATCCTCCACTGCATGCTTTTCAATGCCATAAAAAGCGTGCATTATCTATTCTTCAAATAGTTAGATCATTTTAGATAACTCAATTATATTTATCACTCTGCGTTGTAACCATGTTGACTGATTTCATAATTAATAACTAGAAAAACATTTTATTATTAGATTTTATAAACAGTCACAATTTTTTTACCTAAGACAAAAGAAAAATACTAAAATAATTTTAATGAGTAATCAATTCAAATAGGAAATGTACAGGGTGCCCATAAAGTCCTTTCGGTATTTTTACATACAATAAAAATTAAATAGGGCAAATTAAATGTATTTGAACAACAAAACAGAAAAGATATACAATTCAAAATTATGTTTATACATGTACTGGTGCTGAAAGTGTCCTCCATTAGCCGCTACACACTTTGTTAAGCGAGTCACCATATTTCCAAAGACCTTTTCAAGTGTTGCATTTGAGATTTTAGAAAATTCATTTTTAATAAGTCTCCTTAGGGTTTCAGAATTGGTTGGTTTTGTGCATAAACTCTCTCTATAAATAAAAATCTAGAGCTGTGAGGTTTGGACTTCTTGCAGACCATGCTGTGGGGTCTGAGCGACCAATCCATTTATCGCCAAAAAACTTCATTCAAATAATCTGGGACTTGAAATCCCCAATGTGATGGTGCTCCATCTCGTTGGAAATGAGTTATTGATAATTTTCGGGATGCTCTTAGGCAAGGTACGAAATAGCCTTGTAGCATTTTTAAATAATTGTCTTGCTTAAATGTGTTTTCGTCGAAAAAATAAGGACCAATCAATTTTCTCTTAAACATTGCTGCCGAAACAGTTATTCCTGGACTTTTTAATGGATGTTCAGTATAGGCGTGAGGATTCGTATATCCCCAAATAATGTAGTTATGTGTGTTAACATCGCCCTGAAGATTGAACTTTGCCTCATCCGAGCAATTAATGATGAATCATATCGTAGCTGACGAACATGGATTCACAATATTCCATTCTTGCACTATAATCATCTGGGAGAAGTTGTTGCACACGAGCATAGTAAAATGACTTCATTCTGATAGTATATTTTAAACTTTTTCTAACTGTTTCACGCGGAATATCCATTCGCTTGATGCTTGTCGCAATGGGGATGAAGGATTTTCTTCAAAATGAGACCGGATTTTTTTCAATGTTTTCATTGCTGACTTTTGGACAGCCACATCTCTATATCATGAATGCTACCAGTTTCACAAAATCTTTTGTATGTTGATTGAATCGTCTTATCACTTAGGGGATCAGATCCAAAATCTTTTCTCCACGCGCGCTGGATAAGAATTGAGGAACAGTTATTTTGTGCCATTAAAAGTAATATTTGTACTCGTTCATTTTGAGACAGCATTTTGTCAAAAATTCAATATAAAAGTTTATAATCAATAATTTTATTGATTTAGTAAAACAAATCCAAAAAAATTTGCCTTAAAGTTTGTCAATGAATTTTCATTATAAAAACAAATACCAAAGGGACTTTATGGTCACCCTGTATAATAAAATTACCTCTCCGCCTAAGGACTTTGGCCAATTACTACGATCTATATATTCAAAAACATCTTTTCTAGTAGCGAATTTGACACGAGATTTTGCTTCTTCGGAAAGCCATAACTGAACAATTTTCCATACCGCTAAATTTTACAAATTAAATTTCGTCAATATCAGTTATCTACCTTTTAAAGTGAATGCCATTTCAAAGTTGATGTTGTACTCTAAAAAATAAACATTATTTCGATATATGGTTTCAAGTTTATAAAGTTATTTTAAAAAATAATGCGAAAAAAGTGTGGAATATCAAAGGAAAAACTAATGGTTGCCATGTTTCAGTAACATTTTCAATGGTGTTTCGTTCTCAAAAGCAAGCTAGAATTCAAAAACAATTTTTTTTAAAGCAGGATAAAGCAAAAATCCAAACCGTTCAAAAATTACGAGTCAATATATGTTTTCCGGTGCATTTGTTGATTCTTAACACAAAGAATCCATTTACAGTAGAATGACATCGTCAAATGTATTGTCTTAAAACAACAATAGTAAATTTACAATTTGACAAAATTTGGATAAAAATTGAGAGAAATCACATTTCAATAAAATTTGTGATCAATTTTCATAAATACAGCTCTTAAACAAAAAGTCAGGACCTTCTGAAAAATATTGTAGTATCCGTGGTTCTCAGGGTTGTAATAGCATTGTCATGCTTGTCAGTTTTTGGATAGAAAACAGAGTTCATTACTTACATATAGTTTCTGCAACAATAATACATTTCCATAAAACATATCCGATAGACCTAAAAGTTCTATAAACTTTTTGATTGTACAAAATAGGTCTACTAATACACCAGATACATAATTTAAAAAAAATGTGTTTGAAATACATATGCAAGCAGATAAAGTGAAAATTCTAAACATTTCAAAATGTTTACATAGAAAATGATTGCCAAAATCGATTTTAGTTAGGTTAAGCTGAAGTGCCAACCGTTTTAGCACTATGCAAGACAGCGGGCAGCACCGTCTGCTCTTGGCCCTAGATTATATTACAAAACTACATACCTGTTGCATCGGGGTAATAATCTTGAAAACATTTAACTTGCCAATTTAGTAAAGCAGTGTCCTAAACAAACAATTAACTGCAATACTCTAAATGAAACGGACTCCACTTCATAAACAGCTATATCAATGAAATTATACGACAGCATTACTTGCGCAATCATTTTTTACAAGTCTTGATATTAACCAAATCATTATCACAGAAAAGAAACGATTGTGTTTTTTTTTAAAAAAGTCGGATATTATACCTCAGTAATGTAAGCAGAAACGGTATGCTGGTATGCCAAAGTTACAACCAAATATCTACTATATTGTTTGAAAAACAAAAGTGAAAAAATGCTTTGCTACAATAGAAGATTCGGTTTATGAAATGCAGGTTTCTCTAATTGCAACCTATCAAATCAATGCAATGAAGGTAATTGACAAACTCTATATTGATATAGTCTGGGAACCGTCAATACAAACCCTGCAACTATACCATATTTGAAAGCGAAGTATATCGAATTTCGAATTATTATGATTTGATTGTCTGAAACAGCAATTTTCTATATTGCAAAGCCAATAAAGTAAAACTCTGATACGCTTCTAACTATGATCAATAAATCTCTGTAAAAATAAGTAACGGTGGTGTAAACTTTTGACGAGTAAAGTTGAAGTTGCATGTCTAAGGCTGTTGTTCCACATGTACATGTCTGAGCGGCAGGTTTAATCAGGCAGCTCCTGGTTACTCGTCACTGATGTCTCAGGTAACTGCTCCGTATTTTGTGCATGCCATGCAGGAGCTAAGGAACACTACTATTATTGGAGGAGCTGAACTGAGGTCATTCCTATACAAAGCTCAAATTTCTGAAAATTATTAGGATTTGCTGCAAGCTGGGACAATTAGTGGGGGGCTAAAGCTCTTCCAGCTGCCCTCCTTAGTTTCTGATGCTATAATAACTTAATGCGGTGCTTTTCTTTGAAATGAGGCAAGGCGGTCTATAATACAGTGGTGGCCAAAAGTATTGAGACAGTCTGGTAAAAATATGAAATATGCCTACATTGATAGTTTTCTTCTAATTTTAATTAGTTTGAATCTCTAACATTTTGATATCTATGGTTTAAGGCAGTATTGTCAATTATAATTATGATGATATTTATGGATTTTGAAATTCAAACTTTGAATATTCTACTGGAATCTGTTAAAGTTTAAATCGATTACACTATTGTGCAAATCATAGCAGAAATGGCGAAAATTCTGGAGTTCTCTGCTCATATGCGGAGTTCCGTTGCAGCTTTGTGCCATGCCGAATAATATCACGTGCCTCTGCTTATCAATTAGTGAAAAAATTCAAAGACATTGGAGCTGTTGTGAAGGAGAAGCGCACCGATAGACCAAGGATAACCTCCGTGAGGACTGATAACATGATCAGAAGACTAATGCACCCTGTGCATCCTCTTCATTTATCCAAGCACAACTGCCTCAAGAACGACATGTTGCTTAAATAAGAACTATAAGACATCGTTTGTACACCGAATTCAAGCTCCCCAGTCGACGACCTGCCAAGAAGCCAAACGTGTCTTTGAAAAACATCAATGACCGCCTTGCTTTCTGTAGCCGTCATGCCCACTGGACAGCTGAGGACTGGCAGAAAGTTATTTTCAGTGACGAGGCTATGATTTTACAATTCAACTGCTACAAAGCAACAATCCGAAGACTCCGCAATCAGCGATATTCACCACGCTACACAATTTCAGTAGTCAAGAACCGAAGGTAATGGTCTGGGGTGCCATTGCTTACTATGGTTGAGCTGGACTGTACATTTTGGTTCCTGGAGTCCATCTATTCCGATGATTACAAGATGGGTACATGGCTGAGAGCTGTCATCAGATACTATGCTCATTTACAAAAAATTCGACGCATGGTGCTGTCGTTTCCAGATGATGGGGAATTATTAGATCGCGTCAAAACAGCAGACAGAAGGGTAGATTTAGAAATTGAATTGACAAAGACTACTCGCATTATGTCATCCAAAAAATGATCGATTTAGTTTATTTGTTAAATGAAATATTATTTTGTATGGAAAAAATACTTAATTTGTAACAAACGAAATTAATCTGTAAACCTTTTTGACGAGAAGTCGAGGACAAACAGAACTTAGTTCTGTTCCGCCAGAAAACTTGAACGCGCAGGACACTCATTTGTCGTAGAAAGCAGGAGAAAGCGCCAAATAGTGACTCAGTCACTAAAAACTAAAAAATGAGGTTGAGGAAAAGTTATAGACGAGACATTCTTAAAATAACTTTAAACAATTAACCTTTTAAACTTTTCTGCTTACGAGAATAACTTACTTTTAGTTAGTCAACAAATTTCTTAAGGTATTTCGTTGCGTCTTAAGCATCACGATTCTGTTATTTTATCTGATTAGTTAGTAAATCATACATCTGTTTTTTGCGAATTATAAGTAACTCAACTGTGTCTTTTGGAACTAATTGTCAAAGTAGAATCCCGCAAATATTTTATGATCCAGGTATACAACGACTTGCAGGATTTTGACTTCAACAAGATCGATGTGCACTTCGGGATTGTATCCAATGAAGAATAGAGCAAAACAATTTGCTGAATATAGTCAATTGCACTATCCAAGACATCAGTCCAGCTATATTTGCAAAATTGCAATCGTCACCGTTCAGTTGAAAGAAGTTCTCTTTTGAAGAAAATGTGATGGAAAGATCACAACTTTCTACCTGAAAACTGGAAAATACTTTATCTGCCGATTTAACCACTGTGGTGATATATAGAGATAAATAATATTGATTTTTCCCCTTAATCCTCAGTTTTAACAGCATAATCCAAATAAACTCAAAATTGAACACTCGTTAGGTCAAAAATCGTAATTTTTGGGTCGCCCTACTCATTAATCGCAACGTACCATTATCCACTACTAAATAAATTGGTTTGGAAAAAACATAATTGTAATTTTTTGAGGTTATATATTAAGGCTTTAAAAAATCCCAATGTTGCACCCGCACCCGTTAGCGCAATATTTTCAAAAAAGCAATGTATAAACTATTAAAATGTTATTAGAATAATATTAATGCAATCTATTTGTAAAGCAAAATAGTGTTATTATATGACGCCATAACACTAGTTAAAAGGTTAAGAATTAAAATAGAATCAGATGTGTTTGAAATATAATTTATGATTATTATCAAGTCTGAATTGATCCTTTATACTATAGTGTTGAATCAATTTGAAAATTGTGCACGATTTTCAATGAAATTGGCCTGACTCCATGTGTTTGAGGTGTTTTATAATTCAATGGTTGTTAGCACAGTGAAAAGGGAGAAGGTGTGTGTTTGGTATTAAAAAAGGCCATCGAAGTGAAACTGGTGGAAACAACACAATGGTGTTTAAATGTAGTTTCCTATATTAGAATTAAAATCCAACTTCTTTGAGTGACACACTTCGGTTCACTTGAATATTAATTGACTGCAAAATGTTTTTTAATTGACCCGCCGACCTCTATTCATAGATGATAATTATCGCTTGATAAGCTCTATTTCATTTATGTTATCCAAACTGCAAATAAATTTTATTTAATGATCACCACTTTTTGATATTTTCATTTTTCGCATAATATAAAATCTCAATTATTCGATTTTTAATATAAACCTGGTTAGTCAAGTAGACCAAGATTTTTTCGTAAATAGTAATAAGTTGACAACCTACAAATTTCCTCATAATACAGTTAATGCATGCTGATTTATTTCTTCACTCTATTGGGCAACAGCTTCAGTATCGTATGAATGAAATTGCTATCTATCGATGCATTTCTACATCTACATAATTATTATTCTATCATTAAATATGTTATAAATCACACTGTGCTGTTGTTTTGCCAACCGCTGTCAAGTTATGAGAGTCATTCGTTTTATATATATTTTCATAATAATTTCAAATGATATCTGCCATTTTTATAGTTCCACTGCGATATAGTATAACTGTCAATTACGGAACTGAAATCATGACAAAATTGTGTGCTGTTCAGCAGTAGAAAAACGGCTACGTTTTTGAAATTTCTCACCAACTTCTTATCTTACTTGCCATTGATAACAATAAAGCTGTCAATCGATATTGACTAAAGGGCTAGGCATTAAGTTTGAGTGATTGTTTCGTCATGTGTAAATACCGAATTTTGAGTGCTTCATAGTAAAATATTGCATTATTTAGAGCATAAATTGTTCTTACAAACTAGTGTATGCTCAATTTCTAACATTGATAGTGAGAGATNAAAATTGGGACCCACTAATTCATATTCTAGTTTCAGAATTGCACAAGATTAACTTCATTTTACAATGACTTAAAATTGCAAAAAATATTTAAGAAATTTTTATATAAATTTTATGACGAATAGTGCAGTTAACTTGTAATAAATATTTAAATTTTACATTGATGCAAACCATACTTAAAATTTTAATTAGACATTTGAAATTTCAAGTTATTATGAGAGCTGTCCAACACAGAACATGAGTGTTCATGAATGCTTGGTTTTTAGAGACCGTATGAAAAAATTGGCTATAGTCAATCGTGACATTGAAACTACATATGCTAGTATAAGCGTATCGCTAATTATGAAGCAGAAATTTTATGTTGCTTGGCCATTATTTTCGGTCGAAATTCGCATTAAAACCAGCACGCGACTATTATATGAAATTCAAAACCATTACAAGTTGTAAAAGAACAGGGAGTAAGATGTTGGTCATAGAGCAATTTGATGAAGAAGATATCCACCCTCTGTTTGTTTCAAAACATGGCAAAAAAACTGTCAGATCGATTTTTCAATCGTACTAGCTCTAAAAGAATTCAGAAGCAATTGCTAAATCCAATTTGCTAATCCCAATTAGAATTTTGATTCTTTTATTCGTGCTCTAGATGATTATACAATGAATCTNAGCTGACAGTTTTCTTGTAAAATCATCTCGAGAGACTGTGTCAAATGTAAACTAAATTAAGAACGCTTATTTTCGAAGTGAGGTCGCAATTACGACAATCAATGGCAGGGAATTGTTTCAAAAAATTTATAATGGTAAATACAGTGCAAGTATTTTGTGATGTTTCAAATTGTTTCCATTTTTTGTATTTCTAGTATTGTTCCAAATTAATTGTTCAGTCTGTGTATAGTACGAACCAAGTATGTTACATATATACGAAATAATATACGGAAAAAAATCCATATAAGAAAACAATATACGAAGCAAAACCAATGTAAGATACGAATATACAATATACGAAAAATCTGATATAAGTTAATGCCCTGGTCCTGCCTCATATTGCACTATCCTGATCATGATTTGCTATTATATATAATTGGTAATATTATCTCGGGTTGGTTTTAGCAAACTCCTAAAAAATTATTTGGAATTTTAGTTAAAAATGACTCACCTGGATTCTATGTAAAATTCCGAAAATTGGGACCCACTAATTCATATTCTAGTTTCAGAATTGCACAAGATTAACTTCATTTTACAATGACTTAAAATTGCAAAAAATATTTAAGAAATTTTTATATAAATTTTATGACGAATAGTGCAGTTAACTTGTAATAAATATTTAAATTTTACATTGATGCAAACCATACTTAAAATTTTAATTAGACATTTGAAATTTCAAGTTATTATGAGAGCTGTCCAACACAGAACATGAGTGTTCATGAATGCTTGGTTTTTAGAGACCGTATGAAAAAATTGGCTATAGTCAATCGTGACATTGAAACTACATATGCTAGTATAAGCGTATCGCTAATTATGAAGCAGAAATTTTATGTTGCTTGGCCATTATTTTCGGTCGAAATTCGCATTAAAACCAGCACGCGACTATTATATGAAATTCAAAACCATTACAAGTTGTAAAAGAACAGGGAGTAAGATGTTGGTCATAGAGCAATTTGATGAAGAAGATATCCACCCTCTGTTTGTTTCAAAACATGGCAAAAAAACTGTCAGATCGATTTTTCAATCGTACTAGCTCTAAAAGAATTCAGAAGCAATTGCTAAATCCAATTTGCTAATCCCAATTAGAATTTTGATTCTTTTATTCGTGCTCTAGATGATTATACAATGAATCTAGCCTACATGTTGATTGCTACAAATCCCCTCTCAATATTCGCAACCACACTGCAGGGAGAAATCATTGCACAAATTGACAAAAATGGGCACTCCGCCAGAAAAGACAATTGGAAAACGCATGCTTCCTATTTGTTTGAATAAAAAGTATAAAAAAATGAAGATTTGGTGTTAAAAAATAAAGTGATGTCTGTGAATAAGAAACAGTTGTTGGAACTTTGGATCAAACTAGAAAGTATATCTTGTGAATTGTCAAATTTTAGAAAAAGTCCACCACTCAAAGAAAATTTATCATGGATTGTGTCATACTAATTAGTTGTTCTCAATGTGGAAACAACATGGTAAAATATTGTTGTTTATAGATAGTTTATAATACGCTGTTTATTGATATTTTATTGTGTGATTTTAATTGCAAAGAGGTGTGTTGTGATATGCTATGGTAGCGGAGAATGACGTCAAGTATAAAGATTCCGTCTGTTTTAATCCACAAAAAGACTGCTATTATGTATGAAAAAATGAGGCTGAACTGTGGAATATGATAACCGATTTTGAGAAAATGAAAAGGCCTTCGTTAATGGTTCTCAATCTACAGAGTAACGCCAAAGATATTTGACCAAATGCTGTATTATATTCTGATGATGGTTTTACTGAATTGAAAAAATCTTTAAATTCTGCATTCCTTCAGTCTGAAGATAAGAATCCCATGAATTTTCGTTAAGTTTAAAGCACTCCAACGATCTCCGCAACAAACTATGCGCGAATTTACTGTACAACTATTCAAAAATTTTGTTAATTTTTAAAAACTCTTGGTGTCAGGTTTCATCTAGATTTACTAAGTCTGTTGTCAGTTTGATTAATTCTAGTGAATTTAATGATATTGTAGCAATGGATATATTCTTGTTTGCAGCTCCCAAATTCATCTAATCTCAATAATTGTTGGGTATTGCATATCATAGATCTATTCTCGAGATTTAGTGTTTGTGTTCAACTTAAAGATAAAACATCAAATTGTGTTGAGAACGCTTATTTAACTGAGTGGGTACTGTGTTTGGTACGTGCAATATAATTATCGTGGATAATGGGGGAGAATTTTCGAGTGATTCATTCACAGATATGTGCGAAAAACTTTACTCTGAACATTCTTTTTTCTTTTTTTTTTCTTTTTTTTTTTT
>CABFPE010000593.1:133834-152164 GCA_900660155.1 Hofstenia miamia
TTTTTTTTTTCATGTGTGCGGGAGCACATATGGGGGCGGTGACGGTGATGTGAGACTGTCTGTTCTGAGGAGCAGACGGCGACGTCTATGCCCAGAGCCGTAGAGTGCGTCTACGAGGGCAGTTATACAGAGGATTTTCCTCTGTCTCTGGCCTCTAGATAGGCCCAGGCCAGCATTTGCTGAGCCTTACCTATGAGGGAGCTTTGCTTCGTCATAGGTTCCATAACAGGCAGACGCAAGTGCTCACGAGTTACCTCAGTTAGTAGCCTTGGTTGGTGAAAGCTGTAGAGAGGCGCAACCCTCTCAATGAAGCTCGGCCTTCGGCTTCACTCCTGCTGATCAGACTCAACACAGATCAGCACTCTGCGTGCCAGGGGTCGCCAGAGGTCAAGCATGATACAAGATCCGGCCCTAGCGGGTACACTTCCAGGGGAAGAGTCACGGACTTGATCTGTTGACACGGACTCTTCAGTCTGTTGACTGGTAGAGTAACCCCGACTCTGAACATAGGAGTTCTCCACCTTATGCTTCTTATAGCAATGGCCTGGTTGAGCGCCACAATGGTGTTTTGAAAGAAACCCGTATAAAGGTTGCTCTGGATGAGCCTACTGCACCATTTAGCAAAATCCTTAAATTAGCAGTATTTGCTAAAAATTGCTTACCTAATCGAAATGGTTACTCTCCATACCAAATAGTATTTTGAAGAAATCATATAATACCTGGAATTTTAACGGATGCGCGTCCAGCTCTTGAATCCTTTAGCATAAGCAAAATTCTAGCTTAGCATATTTCATTCCTACAAAAAGTTAGAAAAGAATTTTTTGGGGTAGACTGCTCCGAAAAGTTGAGGCAAAGTTTGTGTAGAAAGGCTGATAATTCATCCAGGGAATTCCTACCAAGTTCAAAATTTCTGTATCTTTCACGTAAAAACAAAATTTGGAGAGGCCCCGCTGTTGTAATTGGCAATGAAGGAGTAGACTATTTACTTAAACATGTTTCTCGATATATACGATGTCATAGGAATACATTGAAGGATTGGATGTCTATTATGACCGAGGATATAACTAAAAATGTTACCGATGAAAGTAATAATAATGTAAAACATAAAAATTCTGACAATGATATTTTGCAGGAAAGTGATTCTGATTTAAATATGGAGAATGCTCCGTTGGACGAAGAAAATAAGAACATTGAAAATCAAGGAGATGAATGTATTTTGCGTTATCAGCAGAGACAGAGAAGACCAACAAAACGATATGGTATCGATGAATACATTGCATTCTCAAAATGTACTAATAACAACAAAGATGAATTTTATATGGCCAACCAGGATGAGTTGAAGAAATGACCACCAAATGACTTGTTTAAAATAATCGACAGGAATACAGTGCAGGTAAATAATATAATGTAAACACGATGGGTTACTTCTTATAAAGACGTGGAAGGTGTAAAGATACCAAAATCCAGACTGGTTGTTATGGGGTTCCAGGATTTGGATTCTCCAATGTCCTATTCCCCAACAGCTACAATATTTATTCATAAGGTATTTCGTTCAATGGCTAGCTTTAAACTATGGGATATGGTTGTCACAGATATTCATTCTGCGTTTTTACAGGGAAAGCAAATTCCCAAGGAAGTGTTTAATAATCCACCCAAAGAAGCTAACTGTTCAGATAATTTTGTTTGGAGACTACTTGATTTGTTAATGGTAGCGGATTCCTTCTGGAAATCCAAAATAGGATTTCAAATACGTAAAACGAATTTGGGCTATGAATTGTCCCAGTAATGTTTCGCAGCTAATTTAGAAGAAATTGACGTATCAACTCCGTTCCAAATCAATTTAGGTCACTTATTGGTAAGTTGGAGTGGCTTTCAAGTTTTTCTCGTCCCGATATTTCGTAGAGAGTTACGCAACTGTCATGAGTCGTAGATTGAAGAACACGATGTGAGCAGCTTAATAAATTAATTAGATATATTCGCTTTCAGAAATGCAGTTTGGAATTTAATTCCAAAATAGCAAAAACAATCCCGGATCTTAGTGTATGTACTGATGCTTCGTTTTGTTTGCTCTCTTGGGGTGGTTATGATATTTTTGGGGAGACAATGTTATTGCATGGAGCTCTCATAAACTTCGGCGGGTCGGTAAGAGTGTTTTGGCGGCAGAAACTATGCAATGTGTTGATGCAATGGATAATACCTGTTTTATACACGATTTTATTAAATAAAGTTTAGGTGTTGATACTAATATTACGGTCTTCACTGATAGTCAGTCACTAGTGAGTTCTTTACAAGGAAAACCATCTCCATTAGAGAAACGACTGACAATAGACATGTCTTACATAGAAGAAAGCATGAATAATGATGAATAGTCTGTTCTGTTTACTCCTGGCACAAGCATGATCGCTGATGCATTAACTAAGCACAATCGATCTTCCTTAAATAGACTGTTGCTTTCTATTAATGCGTAAAGTGGGAAAATCGTACTAATTAGTTGCTCTCAACGTGGAAACAACATGGTACCATACTGTTGGTTATTGTTTGTTGATATTTTATTGTGTGATTTTAATTGTGAATAGGTTCATTATTAATTTATAAGCTTGACTAAAACAAGTTGTGTTTTGTGATATGTCGCAAAAATTTCTTTTTTGATGATTATTTGAGGTGTATAAATGACGGGGCCTATAAGAAGAAATAACCGAATATTTTTCGCGCATATTTTAATATTTTTAGCGAATATTATATGCGAGAGCACTTTTATCGATTTCGTGCATTTTTCGCTCAATTTTTGGTGATTCATTAACCTTTGTCCCACACACAAAGTAATCCAGTATATTGAGCTCTGGTGAATTCGATGGCCAAATTTGTAAACTTTTGAATTAAGGAATTCCTTCACGCAAAAAGTGCTGAGTCATCCTTGACCCCTGTGAAGAAGCAGTCTTGAATTAAGGCAAGATTGTTCAGCCCAAGCTGCTGATGCTGATTCATCCAACGCAAGAGAACCTCCTCTAGAATCTTAATGGACTACTATGTATTTATCCTAAGCGGCCTCCCATTTCACTGCAACAAGACCAGCATGGTATTGATTTTACTAAAAACTTTCTCTCTCTCTCTCTAAGAAATTTCTGAATGCCGTCAAGTCTAATGTCATGTTCCATGACATACGTATGCATGGATGAAAAGAAAAATTGTTTTTGTTGTATATTATATACAAATATATATTTAAATTTGTTGTGTGGTTGTTAAAAATTTGCATTTTTTTCTTATGAATTGAAGCGTAGTACAACAGTTTGTGATAATAAAAGTGTTATAAGTTGATTTATTGTTATTGTTATAAGTTGCTATTCATTTTTTTTCAAAATCATTGTGATATTTCTTGTGGAAATTCAAGAGGTTAAATATTATGGCATGAAGCATAAGTGCGTAAAAAAACTATTTATAACAATTACAACACTAGATGAAAACTATCTCCACTTACCATGTTAGTAACACCCATATTGTATAGATTGAGTATGAAAACAATTCGTTTGTCGCCACGCTTCTGGTGGAGTTTTTCAAAATTATATACAAAAAATCGATTCCAAAGATCTAAGCTTTCCTCTCCCGATTTCCGAACTACATTGTTAGGAACATACCACATAATAGGACATCCGTTTTTGTCCTCACCACGAGCATAGTATGCGCCTGATGTCAGCATCTCCTTTGGGAAATCTTTTTCGGTAATATCTAAAAATAATACATCTGAATTTTAATAATTTATAAAGTAAAAAGAGAAATGTAACATGAAAATATGTGTGTTTTATAAAAAAAATGTGCATATTGAATGTACCACACTAAACTAACAAGTTTTCGTTTTTTCCAAAACAAATGGCGTTTCTGAGAATATTGATGGTAGCAATTTGAATGGTTTATATATATATATATATATATATTAGCTATATAGTATTTCAAAAGAGAAAAGCATATTGCGCTGGAGACGAAGTTTAGAACCGCTTAGCAATTGTAGACATTTTCGAATCACAAAATAGCTTTTGAATGTTCGTCAAGCAAACGAATAAGCGAATTTTCTCCGAGACTCTAGTAGAACGTAATAATTAATACTGTTTTTCATGATCATACAAAAGTTCGATCATTAATACCTTAAAATGGCGTTTCCGCTTGATGTAAAACAATGCATGAATAATTATCAAGAAAGAAAGAATTAGAAAAAGTGAGCAATTTAAGCAACAGAAAATGTATAAAAATGATAGTGAATCTTACATTTTCTATATCTAAACAAATAGTGTTAATATAACTATAAAAAGACCACGAAGTAACGTCTATTTTCAATATTAATAGTTCTAAACAATATATATAGCAAACCGAAATCTGCAATTAGCGTAAACAGGTTCTTAAAATTGATATACATGCAGACATGCGTACTTAAATTTAAGTCAAGTTTTCAACAAATGTTTGAAAGTTTGTAATATGAAAAAGCAAATCAGCTTTTTAAAATGAATTGCGCTATTGAGACATCTGTTTCCAATAGCAACCAAGTACATTTTAATTTGCAAAAAACACTGGCCACTCGCGGATCACGTGATATAACTTCAAAAAACTGTTGATCTACGACGGAATCGATTTCTGGGTGTCGTTATGAATGGACTTTAAATATTTCTATTGGTAATTTTGAAGTTCTATTGATACATGACATATTTCTTCCATAAACATTTATAATTATTGGGCAATTGAAAAGCCGAGATTTTGAAGTGTTGAACAACTAAATTTTGCAAAATAGCCTCATTTAATACGCATTAGAGCAAAATTGGCTTCCAAATTCAGAAGACTATCGATCAAAATTCGAAGGGTGTCTTTGTCATGGATATTTTCAATGAAAAAGCAAGATTACTTTAATGTATTACAAGCTTACAGTTGCAATTTTATTGAGCATTTATTATTGGAAACTAAGGGATTCAAACAGATTTCTAATAACAGAGCACAGCTTAAGTAAATAACTTGCCGAAATTGACCGCAAGGTTTTACATTCTAATAAAAGGAAAGAAATTTTATCGCATGATACCAGTCAAAAACCTTTAATTTAACAGAAACAACATTTCGAATCTGGTAAAAATCTTTTTTGATTATAAATATTTAACGCCAGGTATACGATTTAATTGCATAAACACGATTTGCGATCAAAACGAATCGGAATAGTATTCTATATTTAAGTAATTATTGTACCTCAATCCTTAAAAATTAAGCCATATATCTGTTTGTGTCCATATCACAAACTCGTTTTTTGTAGCGAAATTGGAATTCGCCTGAAATCTTATGAAGATAATAAATATATAGACCCGCCGCCCAGTATTTTTTCAAAAATACACCTTCCCACAGCCATGCGGTTTCTCAAAAATTTGTCCGACAAGAAAAAAATTGGTTTTAATTTAGCTCGCAATAATAAGTATGTTACCAAAAACAGGAGATAATATTCGTAGAAATTATATACAATACATGTATAGTGTTTTACAAAATCTTTTTTTGGGGTGTTTTAAATCCGTTATAATAAACATTGTAATCTTAAAACAAAATCATCAGTTTTTGAGCTGGATAAGGAATTATGTCAAAATTGAAAAATCTATGGTATATCGTCTTTTTAACACTTGGTAAATTGATATCACTTGAATCAAAAGTTATTGGATCATTACAAAAATCTAATTAATGCCGTATAAAGTAGATTTATTAGCAGCGTCTCTCGATTGAATCCGATGAGCTAGTACGTTTAACCTATTCACTTCATTATTTAATCCATTCATGCTCTTAATGATTATTGATTTGCTTTTATATGAACGTGCATTTTTCGATACAATCCACTACATAAATGTCAATTAAAGGAAATTAAAATATTTGGTACTCATTATTATGAATTGTGTTAATCGATACTTTGCAATGATACTTAGGTATTAGGTTATAATTGTAAATAAAATATTTTAATTTCTAATGCGTTTCTTACAGTCAGTGACTCCCATACCTGCGAGTGCATAGTTGCGAGTCCGAGTTTTGAATTTTTAAATCTGAACGTTTGTATGAGGAATTGAGATGAAATAGTTGAAATTTACACCAATTAACTAATTATTTGCAGGCATAGAAAAGAATAAGTTGACAAGGAAAGATATTTTGTAGTTTTAGCTTATAAGAATTTAATTGTCAAATTTTGATCAAAAACCAACCTCGAACTTTATACTCTTTTCGCCAAGTAAGCTTCTGGATGCAGCTAGTCACAGCATCAGATATCACTCTCTTACTGTGAGTAATGTAAAAGCGAACCAGATAATCATTGGATTTAATATCCGCAATATCGTCTTTGTAAAAAGTGTCGTCATTTTCTAATTATTACAAGTAAATACCAATGGTATATGTTAGCATAGAATATACTCTTATTTAAATAATTACTTACCTGAAATTTGACCAAAAAATTGTTCCCTAAACTCGTCTACGGATTTTTTCGATATCGTCTAGAATATTTGGGATAAGTTACAGAAAACAATGCACATTAACCCTATATGGACCAATTTATTTTGCATCTGGTTTTTATGCTTTTTTCTATAAATTTAGGTTGATGTGGTTTTCCTTTAGTAGTTAATGTAAAAATATATTAATTTTTATTCTATGCACTCGTCTTATGTAGCCACAGTTGTGTCCGTTCATTTAATAACCACATGTGAAAAAAACATTCTGATTATATTTATAACATCAATGTTTTTTCTAATGTCGCTGAGGAACGCATTTGGTCTATATAGGGTTAAATAAAAAACTGCTTACTTTAACATCAATAGGAGCCATTATAAAAACTAAAATAAAAATCAAGAATTAATACCAGTGTTGTATATAGTGGTAATTTATTGATAATAATTGTAATCAATGGTGCTCTTAGGCATTTCCAGTGAAAACAGCGAAACACACAATAAGCGTAACATTCTCCCTTTGCTGGTATATTAGTAATTGGGGTAGCTTAAGAATGCATAAATCAAATAAAAAATAAATAAATAATAAATCTATATTTAAATAAAATGATTTTACTATTTAATATACGATTTAATGTGATATCGACAAATATACAGTGATAAACAAAAATATTATTGATTAGTTGATGAAAATATTAAGGGACATTCACGCACATTATGACAAGAATACAAACTACTTGGGTTACTTAGGACAGTGAAACACGACTTCAGAGAAAACGCTAAGAAATAAAATAGTAATCAAAGTGATTGAATTTCAGACAGTGGCAATAAAAAAATTGTGAAAACAACTACGATAGTAGCTTTCCATTTTAATAAAATATATATTAAAATATTATCACCGAAATTTACTTTAGAATAAACTACATAGATTATATATAAAATTCCATTCACATTCAAAATATACGAAATTTTCAAAAAACAAAATTTTCGCTTCAAACAGACTATCACTGAATTATGAATGACACACACTAACCTCGGTCTACATGCTATAGAAAAATAATTGTTACGAAAGAACTAAAACAAGAATTTAATTCATCTAAATTTTGCAAATGTGGCACTTGTGAATTTCAGATTATATGTTGTCAATATGCGTTGGCTAAGCTCACAATAGTCATGGTCAATGCTGCAGTCCAACTAAAGAAGATTAATTAATTGACTGTAAATTAACTACATTTAATTTATAGGAGTCAAAGTGAAAACATCAAGAAAGCTAATACTGTATATAAAAACAAAAATTTAAGAAGCAAATAACTTCATGCCGAAAACATGTGGTCAAAGTTATTGGAATCTTTATTATATTGGATTACTTGAAAAGCTTTAATAATAGAAACCAATATGTAATTTTGAAAATATTATTTCTTTAATGGTAAATGAAAAACCTTGCAATTTTAATCACAGCCAGAAGCTCTATTATGCACTTAAGAAACAAAAATTCTGGATTATCACTCATTAACTGTTGTTTACATGACATTATTTTACACTAAAGGGCCCAGTTGGAGGGACGTCATAATATAGTTATTAAACTACCGTAAGTCCTGCAATGGCCACCTGTAATAGAGGCCACCCTAGCGAGGAGGTTGAAAAATAGAATGCCTCCCTGTAATTGAAGGCCACCCTAGCGAGGCGGTTGAAAATATACCACTCAGGTTTGTGTCTTAGACAGCTATCCACTTTTCTCTTTCAAGGATGGAGAAACACGCACACACACACACACACACACATCTTCAACTCAAAGGGGTTTCAACCGATTTGAAACATTTGAAGGAGTTATGAAATTAAAATTTTTATAGACTTAAAAATATCAAAAATTGATGGTTGAAAAATAGAAGGCCACCCTAGCAAGGAGGTTGAAAAATAAAAGGCCATGGCCTTCAATTACAGGTTTTACGGTGACTTTAAATAACCCTTTACCCCAATCGTTGAAATTGCATTATAATTCATTATGTTCATAAATTTTTCGAAATTTGTTGGGTAAGGGGTTATGGTAAAATAACGCCTTATAAATGCTAGAGCCTAGCAAAAAAAATCTCAAATGCAAAATAAATCTAGAATGCATTTAGGATGAAATTTTTACTCAAGCAAGTAAGATTTTCCACGCAAACTGTGTATTGAATTAATTTCATTTCATAAATTCACTATGCTTACCGCACCAAAGTAATTTCTTAAATTTTCATCAAAATTGAACCCTATGTCAAACAATGGCAGCATTTTCAATGGACATCATTGAAAGTAAATTTTAAAAAAGCATATATAACCAAGCAACAGTGTAACTTTAAATATGTTCATGATGTCTTTACAATATTTAAAAAAAAATGAAGCAAACAATTTTCTAAAATATTGTTTATAGTCATCATAAAGATATTCAATTCACCATAGAATGTCAAGTAAACAACAACTTAAATTTTCTAGATGTGTGCACACACAATTTCACTAAGAAATACGAAACTAGTTTGTACATAAAAAACAAATTCTGGGTTGTACATTCCTTACTATTCAAATTGTAACAGAGCATGCAAAATAAATAAAATCAAAGCTTTGGTAATTGAGCTAAATATACATCCTCAAATTACGAACATCTCACAGATTTCACCAACAAAGTTTTTAAAATACTGTAGAATAATGGTTATTGGCACAAATTAATTAAAAAATATTCAAACACTATTTTACAACAATAACCATGAAAGCAATAAAATAGAAAAGCTTGATGAAACCAAAACCAATGTATATTTAAAGCTTCTTTATGTATGTACCAAAATTAACAGTTTAAAGAAGAATGACAACTATGAATACAAATTTAAAATGGACAAAATCGTTCCTATGTTTACATCCTAAAAACTAAAGATATGTTCCAAAAGCAAGATCCTATTCCAAAGAATTTAGGTTTCTCTATTGTCTATAATTATTGGATCAATTTTACTTTAGGGGACTTTTTCAAAAAAAAAATTGATGACTCATCCAATAAACTTTTCTAGACCAGTTTTTTACGAGGAACAATTAATATTTAAGTCAGCATAGTCCTTTTTTAGTTTTTTAGTAATTCAGCTCTCAGATAAACGTTTTCTGTAACTGAAAAAGGGTTTATGTTATACTTATGTAAGTATATTTAATAATTTTAATAAAAATATAAAAAATTATAATTGTAAACTACAGTAAATATAATAAAACTACGATGAAAAATTTTAATTTAATATGGCAAGGCTAAAATCCGCATTAAGTTTATATAACGTCATACTTTGTACCAATCAAAAGTATTGTTACAGCATTAGTAGTAGTTGAGAAAGTTTTTAATGTGATATTCGTTTTAATAAAGATAAAATATTGCGTAAAACATTAACTATAATATAAAATCATAATTTAATCCTATTACAACAATATTTTATCTTTATTAAAACAAATATCACATTAAAAACATTCTCAACTACTACTAATGCTGCAACAATGTACAAATGTTGACATAAAACAAACTTGCTATGCTAAAATTTTTCGTCGTATTTTTATTGTATTATATGTCTGCTCGTATGGATTTTCATTTTTTATGTATAAATTACATAATATTTTAGTCCAAGAATGCTATTTTGCTTTATTATGAATTTTTTCAATATCACATTACTGTTTAATTTATGTAGGAACAAAAAAACCGTAACGCTTGTTGGAAAATCTACGTAAATTTTGTAATGAAAATCGGAAATTGTAGTCGAGTGTAGAGGTTAAATCATAGTGCTGGGGAGAAGACTTGTGTAAATATCATAATGAAAAACGTAAAAATAAATCGCGGAGGCAAATTATTTCTAAGTTTTATTAGTGGTTATTGTTCACAGTAGTTGTTTTCATTCGATGGCTTACATTCAATGATTTTCATTCGATGGTTGTCATTCGATGTTTTTCATTAGATGGTTATTCTTTCGATGTCTTTATGGCCATATAGCCTCCCATTAATTTTCATTCATCCCTTATGACGTCATATTAACATATTTCGATTTGGATTTAGACACAGNTATTTTCTCATTTAATATAATTGGATAACTAATATTCGAAGTTATCTAATACAAAATTAACAAAGCTTACCATTTATTGTTGCAATACATTTCTGCCAAAGCGTACATCAATGAAAAATATATAGCATTTTTCAAAGATACATACTTAGGATGTTTTCCACAAAGTACTTGAAATAGCTCCAGAGGATTGAGTTTACATAATTCTTTGAAAATGTTAAATTACCGGTGAGAGTTTAAGTTTCAATTGTGAAGTAAAAGTGGCCCGTTAATGAACTATTACTATGTGAAAAAATACTGTTTCCTAGTTACAGTTAATATTTTGCAATAATTTAAGTAAGAAAATAGTAATGGGACTACGTAGATAATTGTTGGAAAATCTACGTAATTTAGGTCATCGAAAATCGGAAATTGTAGTCGAGTGTAGAGGTTAAATCATAGTGCTGGGGAGAAGACTTGTGTAAATATCATAATGAAAAACGTAAAAATAAATCGCGGAGGCAAATTATTTCTAAGTTTTATTAGTGGTTATTGTTCACAGTAGTTTTCATTCGATGGCTTACATTCAATGATTTTCATTCGATGGTTGTCATTCGATGTTTTTCATTAGATGGTTATTCTTTCGATGTCTTTATGGCCATATAGCCTCCCATTAATTTTCATTCATCTTTATGACGTCATATTAACATATTTCGATTTGGATTTAGACACAGGACAGTAATATTTGGTTTTCATTGAATCTTTCAAATTTAGTGTTTAATTAAGCCTTTTTGTATTATTATATGTATGTATACATTTGGAAAATTCGGTTAAGAAATTTATATAATTGGGAATAACTTGACACTCAATGGACATCTAATATTTAATCTATTGTTAAACTTAAATAAAATTTCTTGGATAATGATGTGTGCTGCTAACGATTTATGCACCGTAGAAATTTAGTATTTGTATTTCTTGCTTTGAAAATGCACATTTAGAACCCAAAATTATACATTAACGAAATTGCAGGATTACAAAATGTCATTATTTAGAAATTAAAAATTATAAGGTGTCATTTTGCATTAATAAGCCACATATTTGCCGTAAAACTTATACACGGTTTCGCGCCGCCTGAAAGTTCAAAGCTACTGCCTTTAGTACTTGGAACTGCCTGGGAATTCAATTTTTTATTGTCAAATTTATTCTCTAGTTTAAATGTACCAAGGTTCCAATAAAGTTTTCACTGAACTAACAGGTAATGTTAGGAATAGGTTCTTTCTTTGATCACGATTTTAAATTGCAGTAACAACTCCATTGTCTTTTCTTTCATCAAGTTTGCATCAGCTGGAAATGGGCCTTTTTGCAATTCTGCCATTTGCAGTATTCCAAATAGACACATTTCTTGAAGTAAGCTTATCAATAGCACTGTGATTTAAAAATAATCTGCTGATTAATTGTGCCATCTTCCTATAGAAGATTGTCAGCATGGCTAGGAACTACATCTCTACTAGTGGTATTACTTTATATTTTTAAAGGAATATATGCTTTACGCGGCCTCATAGTACGAGAAAAAGTTATTAGAACTTGTCAGTAGTAAGAATTCAATTTTAAAGTTTAAAAAGCTCCCCACCATTCGATTTGAAATTTTTCCCATTAACATCCACCACTAAAAAAACAGCCTGATAATTGCTTGAAAGTTTACAACTTCGTAATCCAATAACAGATGAATAGTTTATATTGTCGACGTAAAATTAGTGCAAATTTTCTATTTCTTGTATTGATTCTAATCACTCTATATTTACCTGATTTTGCTATTTATATCGAAATGTTGCAGGAATTTTTTGAAACTGTTTTCTTTAAAATTGGTTTAAGCTGCCATAACTTACGCACTAAAAATTATTTCCAATTCTGAAGCACTCTAAGAAGAAAGGGTGTCTTTTTCATTTACGCGATCGTGACTCTGCGGATGCTTTGTGTTCAACATTAGTAGTCTATTTAAAGAAAGAGAAATAGCCGGTCTTTAGACATTTTGATTCGCATGACCATTGGGAATGGGAAGAATTTGAAGGCCTTGAAACAATTTTCGAAAATATGTAAAAATGTCTTGTATCTTTCAAGAACAGCAAATTTCATGCATTTCTTGTATGAACTTGACTATGATAATAGACTCTAAAAGGAAAAGTCTATCTACAAGTAAATTGTTCGATCTTGTTCTTCGTTACAAGTAGTCAAATGAATTTCTAGAGCACAATTTGTCATTTTATTGCAGGAAAATTATTTGACATAAGGTTTTCAAATGTGTATAATACGTAAATAGTCATTTAAGGAAGTGTGTAACTTATTTAATAATCACTGGTTAAATATTGATTCCAAAATTAATACTAACAAAGCCATATATGTTGTGAATGTGGAATAAAAATTGTACAAAAATAGCTGCTATCACATCTAGAACATATTTTTTCTGTTCAATTTTGAGTTTGGTGGGGAAGTTTTTGTGCATATATAGAAAAGGGTGTAATTTTCCATTTATAAAAGTGTAATGTCGTGTCATTATGCTGTGGAAATATAAAGTTAAAGAATAGCACTACCCCAAACCTGTATTTACGCACCAGTATGATGTTTCCAAACTTTTATCTTCAAAAATATCAAACACGTTTTTAACAATTTTGCAGTTTTCGGCGCCAAATTCATCAAAAAAATTGTATTTTCTGTTAAAAATCGTTTTCGGCACTACTATATTATCTACTAAATACAAGAATGTTTTATATATAGAACATCCTTGACTAAATATTTAGTTAGATGAAATGTAACTCTGAACTATTCGTTCCATAGTACCCCATCTAATTTTGGAACCGAGGAAAAGCCTCATTAACTTTTCGGACAATAAATTTTACAAGTAAAACTGACCCAATGGTTAGTCCTTTTCTACTCCGTTTCAGCGAACTCAATGTAAAATTGTTCCACGCTTTTGTCTACTTCAATAACATTGGCGTTTCTCTATTAAAAATGTTGTTTAAATACAAATAGATACTCTAATGATTTACAAATTTTTTATTTGAGTGATTTGTTAACTATTGTCTTAGATAGAAATTGTATATTCCTCATTTTATTTTCTTGAAATCAACTGAACAAAATTAGTCCTTTGTACGTTCATATAATGTACAAAAACAAAACATGTTTCTCTACTTTTTAGCATGTCGAAAAGGGTTATTCAAGTGATCAAAATACGAATAACTGTTTATATATTGCATGGTTTTTTTTGATAACCAGATGATTTACTCGTGGGCGAAATTTCATCCAATGTGGTAATTTGCGTTAAATTCAGTCTGGAAACAGCTGGAAATTTTAAATTTAATGTGTGTTGTCACCATATTACTGCCTGGAAATTGCTCTCAGTTTGGTCTGGAACTACCTTGAACTGCGTAGGCACCCTGTCATAGAACACCGACGATTCATCAACAGTAGTATTCAGATTCACATATACAGTCAATAGAAAAACTTAGTATTAAGCTATTCGTACGGTTTCATTTGTTTAATCTTTTTAATAATCAAATTTGCACTTTAAATTTTTTTATCAAATTCTTTAACCAACCTCTCCCAAACAACCTATTCTACACTTCTGTTGATCTTTCAATTTTCTCAGTTAATGCATATTGTAAAAGATGTTGCAATAAATCTAATCATAATAATAAAAAACTAAAATCACAAAAGGTGCATCAAATAATTTTTTCAAAATATCTTCTGTGAATTTTTTTTAATTTTCCGTGATTGTGTGTATTTATTTCATTGTAATATATTATTGTAATTTCAAGTGATTCGTATTGTTCAACAAGGGTTATTGATCGGGAATCACAAATGTTGAAAATGGTTTGCAGTTTGTCTTATATCTATTATAACTTCCATTACTACCAGATGGTACTTAATACATAGACTGTGCGGCATGACTCACCCCTGCAAGTGTATCCATTACACTTGACCCGTACAAATTATTTTTACTGGCGTCTGTATGTCCAAATCCCCACAAACCAGCGGTATCTGTAATTCTATTTCTAGATTTTTTTTGCAACGTGATAGTTGGGATCATTTTTTTAAAAAATGTGATTTTTAAATTTCCGTATAAGAGGCAGCGGTGGCACTTAGTTATTTTAGGAGTGGAAACCAAAATTAATATTTTAGAATCATTTCACTATCCAATATACTTAGGATGATTTTGCACAAATTAAGTCTTGTATATATGTCAAACATTTACTAAAGTTTAGCTAATATCAATGAAAATATTATTTCTTTGAAGTTTTTCATCATATATTTTTCATTGTGTACGTGTCAAAGTTTTGCATTCATATTATATACAATGAAATTTGTGTTTGTGAGAGAGATCGATCTATCTTGAAATTTGTAATGTCTAATTAATTTTTACATTGCTACTTAAGAGTAATTTACAAACAATGTATAACGAACAAATAACATTTTGCTATTTCACGTTACACTAAAATATATTATGATTAATGTAGTATGAACAACAGCACCGTATTTGTAATAATTTTGTTTTAGTACAAAAATTTTTTGCCATGTACAAGCAATTAACTCAATGCAGATATCTTTTGACTTTATCAAAGTAAGTTTTGATATTTTTCTATTTTATTGTCTCTGTACTAGGCCTCTTATTAAAAATCAATTACAAGTTTCACGATGCTGTTCTACTAATGTGACATCATTTGCTTTGGGAGTCTTTGATGGTAAGCTAAATACCAAGGAAGTATTTCCATACCCCGACGTTCTTTCTGATGATGAAAAAGCAACTACATCTGAAATTATGACTACCTTAGACAAGTATCTTACTGAAAATAATGATGCTGGCGCAAATGATTTAAATGAAAAAGTCCCAGAGAAAGTTTTGAATGATCTCAAAGAATTCGGTGTTTTTGGTGGCTTAGTTGATCCTAAATTTGGAGGAATTGGATTTAAGAACACACAGGTTTGGAGTTTTTTCAAAATAGCTGAGCTGCCCTTTCACAGATAGTCCGTTTTTAAGAAAAAATTTGTTTCTTATTTCACTTAGAATATGTTTTTCCAAAACGAAATGCATGCCATAAACGCTGTTGTGTTTACTGTGGTTATTGATTAAATATATTTGATTATGATATTTAGTATGCAGCATTTGCAGAAATATTTTCCAGACATGATCTTGGTCTGTCGGTATTGCTCGGTGCTCATCAATCAATTGGCTACAAAGGTATAATGTTGTTTGGTACTGAAGCCCAAAAAGAGAAATATTTACCGTCTTTGGCCAGTGGAAAACTGATTGCTTGCTTCTGTTTAACGGAACCTTCAAGTGGATCAGATGCTGGATCTATTCGCAGTAAGGCTGTAAAAAGTGCAGATGGCAAGCATTACATATTAAATGGAGGAAAAATATGGTATTATTTTGTTTGTATAACTATTTTAGTGAGATATACGTCTTTATGATAATTAACCAATGAATACATTAATGTAGTATTTCCTAGGATAAGTAATGGAAGCATGGCTGATGTTTTCACGGTGTTTGCGAGAACTCCCGTTAAGGATAAGACAACCGGTGTTGTAAAAGACAAAATATCAGCATTCATAGTCGAAAGAAAATTTGGAGGAGTTACAAAGTATTGAATTTGGTTTTATTAAAATTAATATACTGCTGGTGTTTCCTGTGAACGATTTATCAACTCAGCTTGTCAACTGGTTGATACATCTTGCATGGAAACACTTATTTAATTACTCTTGACAATTGAGTTGATTTTTTGTCAATTCGAAAAGCCATGTAATTTTACAATTACTATGTTGGCCAATATCTTGTTGGAAACATCTCGTTGATTTGAAGCACGAATTCGTTCTTATATTTGTAAATGCATTGAACAGCGAAGATTCCCATTTTCAATAAATGCATACAAATAAAAATTGAATCAATAAAAATTTACCTGCCAAATCAACAGTAAACAGTAATTTAACATTGAGAATTATTCGACCCGTGGACTGATTGAACTGTTGAATGGTCGTTATAATTGCTCTGATATAATTAATCGTGTCGGCAAATTATTCAGCGGAAATGGGGCTTTGAATCTTTTCATTTTAAAACCATGTTCAGAATAAAACATTTGCAATACCCTTTAATTTTCATTTTTTATTATCTTATATTGATATATTTTAGTTCTGCTCCGGAAAAGAAGATGGGGATCAAGTGTTGCGAAACTGCCGAAGTTCACTTTGACAATGTAAAAATTCCTGTAGAAAATTTGTTGGGACAAGAAGGACAAGGTTTCAAAATTGCAATGAAGATTCTCAACAATGGGCGTTTTGGATTAGCTACTGGAATGTCGGGTGTTTGTAAAGGAGTTTTAAATAAAGCTGTAAGTTTGATATTTAATTTATTTTTTCATTGTTTATTTGCTATGAATATAGCATAAAATTCTTGCATGATTAACTAAATAATTTTGAATTTGAATATAATTTCCTAACAATTATATAGCATCATTAGCCATTTATATACATTTTCTACCTTACGTATGCTTCAAAACGCTTTAGTAAGTCTTATTAAATTGTTTTTATTCTTATATGCCTTAAAAACTTGGTGTTATAAAAGTTATAATTGAGTCTGTTTTACCTCAATATATTTAATTGAATCAAGTTAGCGTAAATATCTCCTAACCAACATATATTTGTATATATATATATATATATATATATATATATATATATATATGTATGTTGTAACAGTAAAAAATATATATTTTTTAAAATTTCAATTTTTATATTTTTCAATAAAATGCTAAAAAGCGAAAATTTATTTGATGTATGTGTTGATTCTAAACAGCACTACTATATATTGAAGTGTGAAAATGCCATCAAAATTAGTATTTTATGATCTATTATATTAATTTTCTATATGTAAAGTCACGACTGGAAAAGAATAAAGATTAATGAACTGTCCATATTCCTTACCTATTTACCTACACTATGTAGCCTCAAAAGTTTTACGTTTCCTTGAGAATGAGTTGGGGATTTAGCATGAAATTGAGATGATTTACTATCAAAAAATCCATTTTTCTCTGTTTAGCTTATAACATGCTGTAAACCATAAACAACAAAGCTGTAAAGAAATGCTACAATGAATATAATCAAAGCTTAGAGTTTTCACAATTTTGTTGGAGTATTTAAAGCAATTGGGGGATTAAGCTCCGCATCATAGTAATTGAGGAGATAGTGGACAGCATTTACGCTAATTTGTTCTAAAAATTATTCACTTACTGTCACTTGTGAGTGCTCTGTTTGATTAACGTCTTTTTTACTTATTCGCAACATATTTTCCAATTGATGAAGAGTTTAGGCATTTACTGAAATTGAGCAATTTTTTTTGTTTTAGTTAAAAATCCAAAAAACATTCAAATGTTTTCCATTACATAGTATCAGATAGCAGCACTAATTCTCGACTATTTTGCTTGCTGTAAATAGGCCACCCAAGTCCTATCCATGCGTGGCGTGAGTGAACTAAAAATTAAAATGAAAGAGAAAACAATTCTTTAACCTGTGGTGCTCTCAATTTTCAAATATCATCATTTAGTGGTTTTTATGTTAAACGTTAAAATTAAAGCAGTTTTGAAATAAAAAGTATCTTATAGATAAATTCTGTTACAAAGCGTATGTATAAATGAAAACGTGAAAAAACCAATTTTTTTAAAACATGAAAAAAATTTCGTAAAATTAATGAAAATATGCTTAGTATAACCTGTTTTAGTATTCATATGTAAATCATTCAAAAATATTTATTTCCCGCAGAATAATAACTGCGTGCGCTTTGTAATTCGAATATATATATAAATTATATATATATA
>CABFPE010000593.1:157677-172806 GCA_900660155.1 Hofstenia miamia
AGAATTTTGGAGGCTCACCTCATCCCACGTCTTTGTGACAATGAACTGCTACAGCAGGATGGTGCGCCTTCTCATACATCCCGGCTATCAAGGCAGTTCATGGAGGACAATGGAATCGGAGTCCTACAAAGTTGGCCAGCACAGTCACCTGATCTCAACATCATCGAGAATTTGTGGACAGAGCTGAAGAAAAGAGTGCGGGAAAGATTACCTTCGAGTTTGTCAAAGCTTTGGGATGTTACTAAAGAGGAATTCGCAGCTATACCCAATGACTACATCAATAAGCTCTTTGAATCCATGGAAGCTCGAATTTCAAGCTGCATTCGTAATAAAGGCAACCCAACTGCCTACTAGATACTTTTTTTAATCTGTATTGTATTTCTATTCAGCTGAATACAGATTTGAAATGTTTTTTCATGGCAGCCAACAAGACAAGTGCATTTAACATTTGTTGTCTCATTACTTTTTTCCAACCTGGATTGGAACGGCCAAGATCAATGTGCTCAGGAATATTCCACATGACATACAATTATCTTTTAAGTATCTTTAAAGTACTACAATCGATATGCCATTCCGGAGAGAGCAATTTATCCTGAAAATCAGAATAACATTATGTTATAACTTTCTGTTTTAACATACTCTTGTTACTGTCTCATTACTTTTTCCGCCACTGTATATGGCCTTACCATAAACGGTACCCTTGATATTAGTGCTAGTTAATTGTAATATTTACAAATGTATTATAAGAATGGACTTTAAAAAATTTAGTGACATAAATTATTGAAGTAAACAAAATAATAAATGGATTCAATTTTAATACATATTGAATTTGCAAATATATCGTTTTATGCTTCTTCACGGAAACTCACTCAGATCCTTGTTTTTGAAAGAGAAACTGTTCGGAAACAAAGGAACTATTTATAAGGGTCTATAAATGCAACCATGTTCTCTTTTAACATTTTTATAATCGCATGCAACAGCGGCATCGTGAGTTTTATCCACTGCTTTACGTAACCAAATGTTTAATTGATTTGATTAAACACGTGATAACGAGAGAAAGTGTGGCACACTTGTTTGAAGAGGGTGATACACTGTCAGACTTAATTACCCGGCACACTTGTTTGACGAGAAAAATCAAAGCGATTTGATCGCTGAAATCAGGTTGTACGACAAGTTTGAGGGGTGATACACGTTGAAACTTATCGTGGATTTGTGTGCCGAGCAATTATGTATTTAAGTTTGACCGTATATCACGTATCACCCTCCTTAAGGGATTGGCAAAAGATACTTTGCGCTTGCAAAAAATATTGCAGTTGCAACCTTGATAATTTCACAATAAACTGAACTATCACAATATTTATATTCATCCAAAAATCAATCAAATACGCTATACTTATCGAAAATAGTAGAACAAACATAATTTAAGTAATGTCTTACGTATGTAAGGGCCAAACCAGCAAGACCAAGAACTACATTAATATTGGTACATTTATTGTCAACTGTAGGATATCATGATTATTTATCAATACAATATAGTTTGTAATCATTGTAATGCCAATACAAAGTCGAAAATCCATGATTTTGAGGGAATATTTCTAAATTATGGAGCGCCTGTATAATAATAATAATATTGTAGTGCATTCAACGCCGGAAATCGTGTTACACATAGACCTTATGCTACGTAAAATTCTCAATTATTTGTCAAAATTCCAAGTTAATGTAAATTTACAGACTTCTAGCAAAAATTAAAAGATTTAAATAGTGGCTTGGGTGCTATAGTATCCTGCAAGTCACATTATAATGTAGAGACTCAATTTGCATCAACGTCTAGTCACCAATAATTTAGTATTCAATGTGAACTAATTGGGATTTAAATAATTGATGCCAATTCTTAAATAGCGCCCTTTTGAATTTTTCATTGTATAACCCATTGAAACTAAACAAGCATATGGATGGTTTATCTCATCCTTCAACGTATGTAAATTTGGGGACTATTTATTTACAATCTGAACAAATCCTGGACGTTATTATCATAAATAACATTCGAATTCAGAATAATTTTGAAAAACTACTATGTTATCGATGAAATGTCCATTTCCATTATACATGTAGCAGTGATCTAGTGGGTGTGTGGTGTGGGGGGTAGTTAAAATTTATTTGTTCCCCAGCCCCCTTTCATGCAAGGATTAATAGTTACAGAAATTCAATTACTAAATTCATTTAGAAATCGTGAAATATGGTCACAATTATTAGTAAGCAGGCTTTAAAAGATGAAATATTTTTCCTATTTTTCTTTGCAAATGCTTCTTTTTGTGAAGAAGTTTTAAATTCTCTCAATACTTCGCAAATGTTGGAAAGTTTAAAGCAAATGCTTTACTTCAATTATTTCAGTTTATGTAGATGTGGAGAAGACACTTTTCAATCTTGTGGAATTTTAGATTTTGGATATCTTTTCTTTTTTAATTGTGTCGTCTTAGGAACTCCCACTTTCAGTATCGTTATATTTGCAAAATATGTTCAAATTGAAATTGAATTAACATAATCGAAATATTTAAGCCCGAATTGGTATAGAATTAATGGGTCAGGCCCCTGATGTTTCATGGACCTGCTCGGTCTAGAGCCTACGTTTTTGGCCTATGCCAATCTCTTACCGCATATGCTTAATAACATTCCCACAAAGGCTACATTTATTACTGTGAATAAATGTGCATTATACTTTTAAATAACATATATACGAAAATCAAAAACACAAAATTGCAATTACAGAAACAATAACTTATAAGAAAGATGTCGTAAATATCTTAACCCACATTTTAAAAGGCTTCTACTTTTCGGTTTCTAATTGAATTATTTTGAAATAATAGTGTAGTAATTCAAAATTTAATTTACATAACAAAATGTCTGCAACTAACCAACACTACTGATCACAATTTGTGTTTCCTCCATTTTATAAGAATAGTTGTATGTTGTCTTTTGTTAAACTTTGATTTATAATAATGACAATAATATACTATACTATAGTGTATATTTTCACTTTCCGAAGTTTGAATATACAGATCTTCTCAATACGTTTGTAACGGTGTTTATTCTGTAACAATTTCAGACGGAATGGGCCAAATCGCGTACTCAATTCGGAAGTAAGATCATGAAGTATGAAGACGTTCAAGAAAAGTTAAGTCGCATGGCAATGTTACATTATGTTTCTGAATCAATGGGATACATGATTGCGTCGAACATGGACAGAGGTGTTGAAGAGTTCCAACTAGAAGCTGCAATGGCAAAAGTTTTCTGTTCTGTAAGATTTTGCTTAAAATCGTTGCTAATTGGAATTTATAAACATTTTATAGATTATAACTGCGTTAAGTAACCAATACGTTACATTCCGCTTGTTAATACATTTTGATTATTGTGTAAGCAATTACAACCTGAGATGGAAACGAGTCAAACATTTTGGACCAGACCGACCCAACCCGATCCGAATTGAACGGACTTGTGTTCCCAAATTTAAATCGACTTGTTCATTTGGGCTCGGAGGGGGAATTACATTTTTCAAAAACATTTGATTTACCTAAGACCCATTCAAAAATGAATTTTATAAAATTGTAAAACATAATATGATAGTAAGAAAACGAATATCTTCACATTTTTGTATAATTAATTAAGGTCACCATTATTGAATTAGCCTATTTAAAGAAAAATGCCTTTCACCCGACCCAAAAAATCTGACCCGGCCGCAATTGCACCCCTGATTACAACACATTGCGTGAATATAGTGATACTTATTATGTTTGTGATGCGTAAATTGTTTGTAGAACGTGTTCATAATGCAAAAATATTCTAGTTATGTTTAGGAAGCTGCTTGGTATTCCACCGATGAGGCTATTCAGATTTTTGGTGGAATGGGATTCATGCGTGGAGCAGAACTTGAGAGAATCCAGCGAGATCTTAGAATCTTTAGAATATTTGAAGGCACTAATGACATCATGCGATTGTTTGTCGCCCTTCTTGGTGTTCAGGTTTTTTATGAATTTTTAATACTTTGATATTTTAATGTTTATCTATTTTTAGCATGCTGGCAAGTCACTTAAGGGTTTGCAAAAGTTAGTAGCTGCTCCGATGGCTAATATAAAAGCTTTGACTAATGAAGGAAGTCGTCGGTTAATGAGAATGGTAGGCAACGATGATTCGGTAGATTTAACGCCATATGTGGATTCGTCTCTCGTTTTACCAGCCGCACAAGTATCTAATTCTATTGTTAATTTCTCCAGTTGCTTGGAGTCTGTTCTTATGAAACATGGCAAAGAGATCATAGGTAAACCACTTTTACTATGCGCAGATTTGAATACATTAATATTGATAATTTAATGGAGGGCATATCCCCGTTTTACTAAGTATTATCATTATGTGAATTACGGGCTTTGTGTACTAGTATGTAAACAACATTTACACAAAAGTAGTGCATTTGTAACTACTGCTTCCTTTTATGATAGACATGTTACACACTGGAGAATTAACCAAGCTATAGCAATACTTATAAGTCTTATAAGAAAGAAGCTATTCAACAGGTTAACCTTCATTTACAATGTCAAATAGCCCAAATTTCGAAAAACAACGCTTCTCATGTGGAAATCAGAGCACTTGATACCCCATATCTACCAAACTAATTATGTTAAACAATATGTAAAGAAATTAAAAAATGTTGAAATTTGTCAGTTACGATGTTTTATCTATTGGTTTAGTATATGCCAAATGTTTTCTTACTCCAAATATTTCTTGGTTAGAAACTTTAACTTTATAATCGAAAGTGCAGTTTCCTATGGGACCAATCGCACACTATATGCAAATCATTCTTACTCCAAAATCTTAATAAAGAATTTCATAGAGTAACACAGATGTGCAAGTGTTTTAATATGGTTGGGGATAATCTTGGGTTTTTCGTACCCAATACCAGGTCTTGGGTTTAGTCTTGGGTTACCCTCAAAAACCCAAGACCCATTACCCAAGACTGCATTTTTATCGACCCAAGACCAAACCTGAAATATAACTTATCTCTAAAATACTCTTAAATATCGCGCGCCCTTCAGGCCGCATGATTCATGTGCCCACTTTTGGCAATGTCAACGCTGCATTCCATGATTGTACTTCTTAGTGCAAACTGAGCACAACCATTCACTGCCGCTGGTCCTCTGAAAATTAGAATTTGTTGGAGGGAGTTTAGAAACTTAGTACGCAGGTTTGAAAATTTGGTCTTTGCGATGGCTTTACGAGATTCTTCCATGTCGGTGAATTTCATTTTGCGTTTTGAACATTTCAGCTTGTGATAGTTTGTAGCAATAAACATTTCACAAATAACGATTTCTTCAAGAAGACGGTTACGCAGTTTATATAGGATTTTCCTAGGAGAAACTGCGTTCTACCGCAGCCTCTGTCGCGCAAGCCTTGAATAATGATAAGCAAATAAAGATAACTCTGTCCAGATCGTTGCACTGCTGGACCAGAATTTATTGTTTGTCCCTTTGGGACTTCCTACACCATCGCCTTTAACAATTGGACGAATAATAAAACGACCAAGCTGAGCAGACATTTCACTGACACTTATGGTATCGTTTCGCCGTTATGCCCATGCAGCCGCATACTTGGTGATGATTTGAACACATTCAGCTCTATCAGATTCAAGCATATCAGGTTTCTGATTAATATGAGGTCTCAGAAGCGTATCCGCTTTATCAATATCACAGTTAAAATTGGATTCAAAGCGAGCTTTGAGCAAGTCACCGCATTTCTTGCCATCACTATTAAGCTGCTCATGATATTCAAGATCGGTAAAGTGTTTAGCCAGTATATCTATTTCCTTCGCCAGACTAAAATAAGACATATCAGATTGTATGCGATCAGTTGCTACACAAATTGGTTTACATATTACAAGGGCTTTTTCAATTAACTTCCAATCGCCACCAGTTTTCAATCATACTGTTTAATCTTGTTATTCCAAGGCGAACCAAAACAAGGGGGTTTTCAACATCAGCAGCAATTTGCACAGATTTAAATTTGTTTTCGCATTCAGGTGATGTGGAAAATTCTTTCAGTAGTGACTTTAGTATCTGCTTTGCTCGAGCAACGTCAGCAACGTGTTTAGTAATATCATTCAATAGTAGCTGAAAACTATGCGTAGCACAGCGTATAACAAATACAGGTCTTTGAATTAGCAGTAAATCTCGTCCCTTCGTTTAGTGTGGTAATGTCATCGTTGTTGAACTCATCTTCGGAAGCGTCGTATTCATTTTTTTCCAGCTCTCGCGGTGTATCTTTACTAAATTCATTAAGTGCTTTCTGCAAAACACATATTGCTGCACTTTCTCGAACTTGTCAATCGTCTCATTGATCACAAGTTCTATTTCAACAGCATTCATTCGATATACACACCAACACTTTTGAGGAAAAAGGTTTCGCCGTGGATATAGATATATTCAAATGACGTCGCCGATTGAGAGTTCCATCATCTACTAAAAAGTACACGTCACAACGGTGGTATTTCTCGAATAACTTCGATCGCACTTCTTCAGCCATAGTAACAACTGTTTGAGAAAGCTTCTTTCTATCGAATGAGGAAGGAATCTTGGTACCAAAGGCTTCTCTGAAGCTCATGTTATCAATAAGTTGAACCCGCAATGCATTTTCTACAAATGCAATAACTATCTTTTCCTTCTGAACGTCATCCCTTGGTTTGATGTTCAAATAATTTGATAATAAATTGCTACTGCCCAACGATTCTTGGCTGCACTGTTGAACAAAACTTCTGAGCTCGCTTGAATGTTTTGCTTCCATATGCTAAACATAAACATTTTGTCTGTAGTTTGGACGAAGTACTTCATGATTACATAGAATGCATACAGAGTAGGGAACATCGTTATTGTTTTTACCTTTTTCGTTATAAAATTGCCAAACAGTGAACAAATGTTCAATTTCTCCTGGGTGACGTATCGTGACAATGATAATATCATGACCATTAAAATAGAATGATTAATAGAATTAATGATGAATGATTAATAGAGTTATTAATGTGAGACTATAATGCAATTTTTCTAATATGAACTGAATTGACTACTATGGCAATGGCGACACCGCCGCTGCCAATGGCCACCACCCAATTCTATATTTTGAACCCAAGACTAAATTTCCACACCCAATACTACGCAAGACCACAACCTTGGTTGTAACACACTTCAATTAGTTGAACAGTGAGAGTGAACCGTGTACTATCATTTGATTATGAACTCCGGCTATTTCAAACGATAGTATAATATGCCATAATTTAACCCAGGTTTCCTCACCGCCGGGGTCGATTTTATAAATATATCAACATTTTTACATTTAGTAACATTACCTTAGTATTAGAATTTATAACCTTATAACAAAAAATGTCTTCAACTGTTTTAACATTTATATAGTGTATTGAATTTTGCTTTGCAATCCGATGTAGAAAGGGGTTCACATACGAGTGTGACCGCCGTTTTCCATTTTAGAATATTGCGTTGATTTGTTTCATATTTTATATTTAAAAAATATTTTCAATTACGTTCTGAAATTGATATGGAATATTTAATATTTAAGTCGATTGGAATAGATCAAGTTAATCATCTTTACTTGGAATTGCAGCTAATTATATACACTAAAATTTATTTTTACTCTATAATTTTAAATGTATAAATATATATATATATATATATATATATGAAGGCTGATCCCACATTGATTGCATTTCTTCGGTCATCGACCAATCTGACTGATGATCTTGTTTACAAAATTATGGCTTCTGTGCAATTTGCTTAATATTTAAGGAAATTCTATGCATATAAATCAAATATTTCAACCATTGTTTTATGAGTGATTTTTTTATAATAAGAAATTTGTTTCATTTGCATACGGATTCTAACCCTTTGTTGGAGAATACTTATTTTGCTTTTTTCCTGATTGAAAAATTCGCGAAATTTAACAGTTTTTACAATGTTCCTAATATGATTCGTTGCAGAATTCTTTTCTAAAAATATTAAAAATATAGATGCCGAAAACAAACTAACAAAAATTTTTGAAAAATTTTATTCCGTTTTGAATTTTCGAGCTAAACCAATTCAGAAATAAGAATTAAGAATCAATTGTACAATAGTGTAGATTCAATATTTCAAAAGAAATTATTTCAATTAAGCTTGAAAGCTTACTGGCGTGCTATCAAGTGATATGCATTGTTCATGAACCATTGGACATTATTTATGTATTTAAACCTTGAACGTAAATGTAATAATTTGTGGAATATATTAAGTCATAATGTTCAATATCAAGTCAATGCATGCACTTTTATTCTTGTTTTAATCAAATATAATGTACAATATCAAAATCTGTTTCAAAGTCCAAAGTTGAACTTATTGCAAGCAAATATCGATGTGCGTATTTTTAGCTAATTCACTATTTCTAAAATATAAATACAATAATGTCCGCTGTCCTGATATATTCGCAAAGTGATTGTGAATTTTGGAAAACTTTTTTGTTTAAAAATTATTTCTAAAATGGCATGTTGTAAAACACGTCTTCAAAACACTTGAAAAAACACATAATAAAACTATTTTTCGTTTATTTGGCCTATTTTCAAGGCGCCATCAATTGAGAAAATTTACTCGCCATAATTTTCGTTTTCACGTAATGTTGAATGGGTGGCTAGAGAGATCCAATGTGTCGTTACCTTGATGAGGTAAAAGGCACAAGGGCAAAATGCGAAACATGCGAAGTTACCATTGTATCTTCTGTGGTGCGAATGGAATCCCACCATGATACATGTAAAATGTATGTCCTTCAAAGAGTACAAGTAATGGTCCAACACCTAGCAAACAACTAAATTAGTCGACATTGCTAATTGAAGTAGTAACAAAACGAAATAGACTTTCAATTTACCAGGTGGTTCTTGCCATGACATGGCAATCTTCGAACATGCCAGAGGGTTGAAAAGGCAGGAAAACTTGAGAATTTAGCAAATATCATATTTACGTGTTTCTTAGAAGAGTGCTTTCAGAAAATATTCATCAAGGAACAAAAAACACGTTTTTTTAATTATAGAACGTGTTTTTTGTTTTATAATGAATACCTCTTTCTATTCCTGAATTACTGTAATATAACATAAATCTTCATGCATAAGCCGTACGTGTGAACCCAACATTTCGTTTAAAAGTTTGGGGTGAGGTTCATACACGCCGTCTGAAAATATATCTGTAATTTCTCATTAGGTACGGGGTTAAGGTAATTTTAGAATTTGAAAATGCTGAAAATAATTTATTCAAAAATATGACACTGGAAAATTTCCAGCACCTGGTTCCATTCTTCGATACGTCGTAGTAGGGATCGAAGTCCTCGGCATCAGAAGAAGCTAAATGAATGGGAAAACGTATGTGGGAAGGATATAATTAATGTATGCGGCTTATACACGCTGTCTGTCTGTACTTCAAAAAATAACCTTGAAGGTTTGAGGATTTACGGTACTTAGACTAAGTAAGACATTGCTTTCAATGTCAATTTTCATTAATATATTGACAATGTGTTTGAATGAAGTACACATATTTGGTCTCTAACCTATATTGGGCATATTACATTCTATTGTAAAATAGGAAGGAAAATCCATTATTGTATTCGTATATTGTAGCAGCTCTCAGATAGTTGGGGGCATATATATTTTTTCTCAGTGTATTTTATATACATTTGATATTACTTTAAGATCAAAAATCGTGTAGCCTTAAAACGTTTAATTAATAAAGTTCTAAAGAACAATAATCTTTCTACGGTTTGTGACACGGCCTTCAATCAGTATATTTTAAAAGTTTGAATTTCTTAAAAAACCTGTTTCCTCTCGCCTTAAAAATTAAAGCATCCAAAACCTTTCCAAATGGTGTTATATCTCATCAAACAGTTGTAAAAATTGTCATTTTAACGGTATGCTTTTCAAGACATCCGATCTACCTCAATTCATATTAAATCATTTTATTTAAAACTTTGATGTCAAGAACAGAAATAATGTCTTATTTTTATCTAGAACGACAATTCTTATTGCGTCGTATTGCTGACGCCTCAATTGGCATTTTCGCAATGGCGGTTTCACTTTCGCGCTGTTCTGCTTCAATTAAGCGAGGTTCACCATCAGCAGCACATGAACAACAGATGGTGAATTTCTTCTGTGACGAAGTATGTGCCTAACGTTATTGGTATTTTTAACTTGAATTGAAAGTAGCATTATGTAATGTAATTTGTTATTTATATTGCATTGCATTTAATTGCAGCATTGATTTGTCGTACGTTATCAAATTAGCAAATGAAACGCACTCTATTAACTAAGTGTACCAGACTTACAAAATGTATCAAAATTATTATTCAAATTAATCAACTAATAGTCATCAATTCTTATTTTAAAGTTATTTGTTTACTTAGCAACTTTTACATGTATATAGGGTGCCGGTAACATTATTATTGTTTCTCGAAGAATGAGCGTAGCATGCATCTATTTCGATTCTTTGTCTTTCTCAAGGGGCCAGTATTTCCTGTCCATAAGTAAATGTTCTTAATAAGCATGTATATATGGATTACCTAATTCTTTAATTCCTAACTTTAATCCATAAGCTAGACCAACTAGACATTATTCTAAATAGTATGACGTCATTTTTATTTGAAATCACAATAACAATATATGCAAATCAGACTTGTCAACGAGCCGTAATTTCTAAGCTCGGCTCGGCTCGTTGACAAGTCTGATGCAAATGCAAATGGGAATCATTTAAATATAGGCAATTTGCAAAATCACAAAAACACGTTTCGGTCAATTTAACATTTTAGAAATATATGTTAGTAATAATGTTTGCAAAATTCACTTTCCATTTTTAGACAAGTCGTAAAGTATTGCATCTCACTGATGAAATAAACAGAATATCGCGTGGAGGGTTTGACACATTGAAGGATGTGTCTGACAATATTGTCGAACACGATGGTGCTTTTCATGAATCGCCCATTGGCATAAAACTATGAATTGTGATCGCAAATATGTTTTATAGATTTGTTTCAAATGTACATGGATTAAATTTACCAGTAAATATTTTAATATTTGTCAGTTATTTGGAATTTATAGGAACATCTTTTTAATTGGACACTTTGAATTTCTGGACAAAATAATTACAATGCTCAGAAAAATGAGTGAATTAGCTGAAATATTGACCTGAAGTAATTGATCGGCAAAGTGAGAAATAGTTTTTTATGCAAGCAGCAATTTTTTCTGTATAGATTTAACGTGTTCGGAAAATGAACGTTTTGGGTCAATCACTATTGCTAAATATTTAAAAGTATCCATTCCAGAAATAGTAACATGTCATCATAACTTAGTACCGTCAAAAACATCATCAGTAGCAAAGAACTGTTATTGTAAAGTTAAGTTATTGATTGCTTCCTGTATTTCTGAAATGGACTGTCAACAACAACAAAACGACTTAATTAAATTAAAAATGAGTATATTGAGAAAAAGTAGAATTAACATGTAGAAGGTTGATACGATTTTTTTAATTCACGTTTGGGCAGAGTCAATGTGAATATTATGTTGTTTCGCTCGCACATTTGAAAGAACGGCAACTCACTGGAGTTTCTATCCGATTTTCTCTTTAGTTTTACTCGGTTTATAAACAACGGATTTAGATGAGGGGAGCTTCTCCAAGCTATGCTTAACAATAAAATTGGCACTGTTAATACAACGGTTGCTATCTAAAATGTCTTTCATTTAGAAAATATGAATTTGTAAATGAACAGTAGTGGGAAACAAATCGAATTTTTTTGCAAGAACGGAGGTAAAATTCTTATTTCCAAAAACCCAGCGAATGCAATGAGCATAAAACCTGACCATTTTTAATAGATTAGCATTTGGCCACTGTGTATGGCTTGCATACATTATAATACTATATTATTACAAAAAATTAAATATCTAGGTTTTCTAATATCAGTGTAGGTCTCATTTCTAGTTATTTGTATAATCGTATGCAACGAGTAAAGTTTAATGAATCTTTTTCAGATAGGGCATACTAAAAATGGATTCCCACAGGGAACCATTTTGAGTATCTTACTATTTAATATTTACATAAATGATTTGTCCGATTAAACAAAATGTGACATTATACAATATGCAGATTATCGAATATTATAAAAATTTTAATAATTATCTCGAAAAAGCTATTCAAACTCTCCTGCATAGTGGCAACACACTGAAAAATTGTAATTACTCATGAGTAATTAATTCGCATACAACACGACAAATTTTTATCGTACTTGCCCGCATGCAGTATTAACCAATTAGATGTTGCTATAAATACATCCGTAGCAGCAGAAGCTAATTTCTAATAAAATTTCTCAGTGCTTCCGTGATGACCTCAGAGTTAGATTTTCAACCATAGCTATCACAACAATGAATGCAAGCAACTCCTCATAAAAAATATGGAAAGAAAAACTTGTTTCTAAATTTATTGTTTATTAAATAACTGTTTCTAAAGAATATCCCACACTTTTGTAATTATCTAAAATCTAATTTGATTTGACTATTCTATGTCAGAATGGAGGCACAGATATTGTATGTCTTGTCGATTTGAAGTAAAACAAATGCATTTACGTTAAGTGGGCTCAAGACTCCGATATTTTTGCTAAATTATTTCGAAATCATAAAACAGTGCATTTGACAGAAATAACTGCTGAAAAGGGGAGATGTCGTTTCACTCGCTGTAAAGGAATTGTGAAGGTGAAACGTTGTACGTGTGAAGTATTTTTGTACCAAACTAAAGAGAAAAAGTGCTACAAAGATTGCACACTCCTTAAACTGCCTTCTAGTGATCAATCTTTTAATATTTCTCTGTAATTTTACAGTAAAGGCATTTTTTACAAATAACCAAATGTTATAATCTATACTTTATTTTCAAACGAAATGCATTAATTTGCATGATATTTCCATATGGCAACAAAATCAAAAACATAGTTCCAAGTACAATATTAACATATTGAGTTTGCAAATTTTTTGATGTTTGTTTGAGCATCTAAATTAGTATTTAAATATTTTTTTGACTTGACTAGAATCTCATGCAAAAGAGGGTTAAGACTAGGTCAAATTCTGCATCTACTGATACTTTGCAATGTAAACTTAATTTTAACGGCCTTCATATAAAGTCTCTAAATACCTAGGAATTATTTTTGATTCACATTTAAATTTTGAAAAACAACTAAATCATATTTAAAAAATGGCAATATCGATTAAGGCAATTCTTAATTTCTCAAAAACTTTCAATTAAAGCTGAAATGATTTTTCCGCGAGCGGTTGGTCCTGCTGAGCTCTCCGTCCTACGCTCACTCTGTAGTGAACATTTCATAACGAGTGAGCGTAGCAGAATCCAATCTGATAAACTTCTAACTCCCTTAAAAATCTATCAAAGGAAGAGCTTTTAACATTGCACAGCTTAGTCTACATCGTTCTCGCACACGAAGAAAAGGAGGTTCTGCCGATCAAAACTCCAGAGAAAGATGAAAGGACACAAGTTTCACCGACTAAGAAAACCGTCGCACCATCACCAATCATCACAAATTTATCCGCCTCCTCACAAACACCCACGGACGAAAACGCCGCGCCAAACAACTACGAACAGATGCAGATATGCTTATTTTAGGAAACTCCATTTATCGATACCCTACTAAAGAAAAACACAGTTGCCATAAATTCATATCGCGGAGCAACCATAGAAGACATGACAGAAACAATTAAAGAATACACGCCGTCAGACAACATTAAAAAATACTCGTCATCGTTGGCAGAAATGATGAAATGTAACACAAATCAGAGTACACTATTTGATTTAAAACTTTAATTAACGCTTTAAAACGCCTTTTTAGGTCCGCCGTAATTTTTGTAGAAGTCGCACCGTTTCCAAATGATAGCACATTGAATAAAAAGGTTCAAGAATTTAATTTTTTTATCCACCAAAACGCGAAAATTCGAGGGTATACTGTTTGCAACAACTTTCAATCTTTTTATCTAGGACATAACATCAACCTGTATATACTTGTATGCCGTAAATTATAATAGAATTAACATTTTTTAGTTAAGAAAAAATGAAGTAAGAGATTGCCAAATTTAGAAATTGTAAAAGTATTTTTTTACATCGAAGTTCTCTGCTTAAAAAATTGATTTACCGTAAAGCGGGGTGGGTTGAGACATTTTTTCATTTTTTTGAAATTGAAAACGAAATAGTCAACGTTAACAATTCTAGATGTTCATCAACGTTTGTATGGTAACTAAATAAGATATATTCTTTCGTTTTTAATCGAAATTTGAATATGTTTAATATTATATCTTGTTATTTTGGAGTTATAATAGTGTGTACCCAAATTTTGATGATTGGGGTGAGTTGCGACACCATCGATAACATTTTATAATACATTCGTATTTGATGCAATATGTCAAATTTTACCTCAAATTTGATACAATTTAAAAAATCATCAGCAATTCTCAAATATCTCAGTTCAACTCATCACTGTCTACACGAGAAAATTTCAAAACCTCATGACGCAAGATATCCGAGTTCTCAATTTCATAAACGACATCTTCGTTACCTACAACAGATGCCTCGGATTTTCAAGCTAAACAAAACGTTGTTTTTAATCACAATATTTACGTATAAATTTTATGCGAAGCTCTTCATTTTCAATAATTTCGTCAATTTGTCTCAAAGTTTGTTCATTTCGATTTTCACCAGCATGACATTATCAATTGGATATTGAGAGAATTCTAGCTTCGCCACTCCGGCAAAATCGGGTCTCGACTTAACCGCCATCCATTTCACTTTCTTCTGAATTATATTTGTCTGAAGAATCGGGTCCTGATTCACCTGATGAATCATATGCTGGCATGGTGTTGTCTTCAGCTATTTCAATGTTGCTGTAAAATCGTCTACACTCACACTTTTACCAGGAGCAGGTTTTTCGATAATAAGATAAGACAAGTCATTTGTGAATAAATTAACCATCCTATATGAAGATATTATATAATTGCATAGTGACAATTATGATAGCATAAGTTGGGAA
>CABFPE010000593.1:176279-192436 GCA_900660155.1 Hofstenia miamia
AAAGTTGTACATAGATCATCAAACAGGGTACTCAGCGAACCGGATGTTAGCGTTTCAACAGACATTGCCAAAAGTGAGAGACGAAATTGTGTAGAAGAAGAATAATGATTTTATCCGAAGAAATGAAGTGAATATATAGATTGACCAGCCAATGGAAATACATTTGAATTTATGAAAAATAATTATTGGTTGAAAAACCATGATATGATAAACATGTTACAATGAATTTTGATAAATGCAGTTTTTGAAGAGTTTTTTCCGGGTTATACTGTACATTTTTCGAAATTATGAAAAATTTGATACGTATGGTTCGTCATTGCCTGCTGTGTTTTTACGTGTAATGGAAAATTAGTTTGTAATGTGTAGGTATCCCACAAAGGATTGTAAAAATAAGCAGCAATAGAAAAATCACAAAATGCGATGTAATGTATACAGGTGGGTGTAATGTGTGTTATAACAAAGTATATTTTACAAAATGCAATGTTATGTATATTAGGAAAAATTAGTCATTATATAAAACAAAGTAAATTTGGGTGTGAATCATTTAAGCAGGTCCGAATGTGCTAATTAAAATGCATTAGTAAGCTGTCAAAAAATCAATTAGTGAGATCTTAAAAGCACTTAGCGCCATGTATCAATTAGATGACTCAGCGGTTCAACCACCCTCGGCAATATTCACGGTCTGGCACGTGAGATGTGACGTCATAAGCTCTCGACCAATCAGAAGCGTTTGTTTGCGGTTTCCGGGAACCCATCTTAACTACTCATAAGCCCTATTTATAAAAAAGGCGACCCTCTAAATGCACAAAATTATAGGCCCATTTGCATTGGCCATCCCTTTAGTAAACTATTTGAAAAATTATTAAATAATCAAATTCATATTTGATATCTGAAAATATTCTTTCAAAAAAACAATTTGGTTTTCGTAATGGTTATAGCACTCAAGATGCAATTTTATCAAATAAAATCTAATTTAAACCTAAGCAAATGTAGTTGTGTTGCACTCCTTGATGTGAGCAAAGCTTTTAACTCTAAGAATTTTGACATATTAAGGGACAAATTAATATATTATAACTTTGATAACAAAATTGTTAACTTAATAATGACTTTCCTTAAAAATCGACAGCAAAGAGTTATATGTAATGGTAAAAAATCAAAATATATTATAACGGACCGTGGGGTTCCACAGGGCACAGTTCTCGTACCTAATCCATTTGCAATTTATCTTAATGACATAACTCAACAGGTAAAAACAGTAAAATTTATCAATATGCAGATGATACCTGTCTTATAAGTACTGATATAAATGCCTTTAATGCACCTAAAAATCTCCAATATGACATCGAAAATTTAACAAAATATTTCTCAAATAATCAATTGAAAGTAAATATTGAAAAAATACAATTTATAATATTCTCCCCTAAGACATCGCATCCTTCTGTCTAAAACATTTAATTGGTCTCTTAAAATACTCAATTTTGCACAAAAACATGACAATGCATTGGATTACCGATTAAAATACAAAATATTATCTCATTATCAAATTCAAATACATATGTTATCAATATTATTTAAATTCAAATTTGGTCAATCCGCAATTTGGTTTTTAAAACAGCATATTAAATTAAATGAACGGTCTCAAACATTTTTATTCTTGGATAAACATTCTAATAGTTTTCACCACACGGCAACTAAATTATGGAATAACTTAAATAGAGAAATTAAATTTGAAAATTATTACAAACAATTCAGAAAGAAATTGCGAACATTCCTCTTTAATAGACTATGCCTACTTAGCGACAATAATACAGTACATTCATTTGAAAATTTTGTATAAAATGCACACACATTTTAATATTATATATATTTATTATATTTGTAAATAGTTTTTGTAGTTTTGTAGTTTATAGGTTTTTGTACTAGTTTATTTTAGCAATAAATTGCTTTTGAATCTTATTGTATTTTGTAAATCTTTGGCAATATTTTATTAGCATTACATTGGGAAAAATCTTAGCAGAACATAGACAATCATATCTTATCTTTCAATGCTTTTAAATGATCACGCATTTTCATATTTTTCAAAATTCTTGATACATTTTTAGAGATTTATTCCTGTAGAATCAATTTTTGACGTCCAAACCTATTAAAGCTTTAAATCATTCCTTCAGCAATTTGGATTGATACTCGAAGTTTAGACCCTATATTTCATAATGACTCTACATGACGTCATAAATTTTGAAGCAATAGGCAAGAATTTCATTTTCGTGAATTGTTTACATAATTTATTTTTTCGCGCTGTTTTTTATATGGTAATTTCGAATTACATCATCTTGAGAGAGAAACGTTGGGTGATCATATTTATCAATGCGCAAATATTGAAGGATAAAAATAAGTCTTGTCACATTCGACAAAGTGTTGCATTCCTCTAACGTTTTGGAGATATTTTAAAATATTTTAAAATATTTGTTGATAAATCATTGTTTACATGCTTTTACAATAACATAGATAATATTTAGTCATCTATGACAATAACTATTTTATTGTAGTAATGAGAAATGTATTGAAAAGTTATATATTTATGAAAAAATATATGTAGTGATGATGACATATGGATGTTTTTTTAGAAAAATCACAAGGCTCTGAGGTTACTTGCCTATGAAATGATATATATTTTCAGATCTTGCAATAAGAATCATATAATGGCAAAAATGCCTTTAGCTGATATTGTTGATTTGATAACAGCAAGTGACTGTGTTATCAGAATAATTATCAAATAGCATAATGATGGTGAACCACTTCACCAGCTAACTATAAAGATGTTAATGACTCTTCTGGGGCTTTACAAGCAACTGGAAAATAGCCGCAGTCATTAACAACATATCAAGCTAAAAGTTTTTTGCAATGAGCTATATTTGGGCCATTAATTTTCAATGTGTGTCATCATCTAATTTGCGAGATTACACAGGCGCCGCAAAAACATTTCACTCTTAGTGGAAGTCAATTGTAGAGCTGTATTTTGCACGGTAATCAAAGTGAATAACTATGTCAATTTCAAAATCTTTCTCAATTCAATTTAATTTAAGTCAATAGCAAATTTTATCTAAGACAATTTCAAATCGATCTCAGTAAAATTCAAATTGATTCAATATAGAAATCCACTTTAGGGTCATTCCATGTAACACGCATATACGTAATGTTTTGCACAAATGTTATTGCAGAATAATAATATGTGAGTTATTGCAGTGAGTATGCTGATTCAAAATTTTTTGACATCGGTAGTAGTACCGCCATGATAACATAGTACCATTAGTTACATGTAGCACGTAACTATTATAATAAGTGAGTGTGTTACAACTGATCGCTCATACCTTTGAAGGAGAAGTTATAGAGACGTGGTTTTCTTAATTGCTATAGGCAGCTCAATCCATAGAGGGTTCCAGGTAATAAAAATTATTTTTCGTTTCCTTTTGTTTGTTGAATTTTACTTGCTTGTTACGAGAATTGGAAAGTGTCTTGAACAGAGGAGAGATTTTTTGAGCCTTTACTAAAAAAACGTATATAAAAATTATTATGAATAATAAGTCTTCGAAAATTCTACTTTTAATTTGTCGTAAGTTGATTTTTTTTCATGTAGCTTAGTATATAATGATTTCCCGCTTTTGTATTTTCATCGATACTGAATTATTGCATTAATAATACTTACATGGTGCAATATACTACTTTTTGCCTTAAATGAGACTGACATTTTTTACCATGCCATTTGTTTAAGGAAATTTAAAATGCTTTGGAAATTCACATCTAGATTTTTTGTATTTTCTTCGTAAATACGTAGTGTACATTTCTATGTCTTTTACATTTCTTCTAAAAAATGGAGCTTTTGTAATAGTAATTCTTGATCTGTACGATGCATAAAAATGGAATATTCTACAAAGTTAGATAAGATGCCGAGAATCTGTATTCAGATAAATGTTAACAATTAAATAGCTGATAATTTATCTGAATAGCTTTCATGAAATTAACAAAAACACATACAATTCATATAAATTACCTAAGAAATCTTCCAGGCTATGGATAAATTACTATAGTACTATTTTAATAACGAGTTATAGTATAGTCATTGTTATAAAATTTGTATCCTAGACATGATTTTCCAGAAATATATTTTTGCTTAAGGAAGATTTTTAAATGCTTTTTAAAAGATTTGAATTTTTCAATATTTTAAATTTCTTTAGGTAGCGAATTCCAGGCTCGAATGGCGACATTAATGAAGGATTTCTTTAAAACGTTTTTCTTATACTTAACACATGTAAAAAGCTTTAATCTTGAATTCTGTTTGTGAGTAAATCCCTGTATTTTAATCGCATTACAATTTGGTAGGTTTCTGATTAGCTTGAATGTCAGAAGGGTATTCAATATAATCAGTTGTTTTGGAAAAAGAATTGACATAGAAATGTACTGTTTGGTTTTCAATTAGTTTTTCGTTGTGATATTTAATGCCCATCTTAATTGAATATCAAGTTTTTTATAAAGCACATCGCTTAGGTCAATAAATATGTTTGCGTAATTAAGGTGACTCATGATGAAAGCGTGGAAGAATTGAATTATCGCACAAAGTTGTAATTGCCTAACTACTAGTGTCATACTTTTTATACCTACAGCTAATTTTCCAACTATTAAATTGACGTGAGAGTTGAATTTTCAATTTAATAGTTACTAAAGAAATATTATTGTCATCGTCGTATTGCAAAATCCTGCAGGTTATGTTCATATTTACGTGTATATCGTTTACATAAACATTAAATGGGAGACCTTTTTCTAATGTAATCAAATCTGAGAAATGATTATGCAATTTTATTCTATGTTTTCTTTTGCATAGGTTACTTAAGAATAAGCCGATGCTAATGGCAACATGTTTAATATTAGAATTTCATGATCTAGGGAGTAAATTACTTTTGTAATTTGTATTACTAATGTTTTTTATGTAGTTTTTGGAGTTTAAGTGTAATTTTTCATTTTTTTTTGGAAGAAATTAATACATTTCCTAATAAACTAAGGGATCTGCACTCCCTTTAAATCCATGCATACGTAGCGAATATTGAAAAAAGCAAATTGATAAATTTTATTTGAAAAGATTCTTTCTGGACACGGGTATGACTCCGAAAAGACTTCACAAAATTGTTATAAAAATCTGAATATTATTGTATAATAGCTGTTGTCAATGAATGGTTGTGCATTAAATATGTAGTGAATGATGTAGCTAGGGTAATGAAATCAATTCTGTCACTAGAGAAGCGATGTGCATCAAAATAAGAGCTCTCATAATTATACTCAAGATTTAAAACGTTTTGTTGTAACAGTAAGTCAACTTCAGATGACGTTGTTGAACGTCTTAATATATAGATAAAGAGCAAGTTTTTATAATGGGATTTTAGCGTAAAGTCGTTTTTTTCATTATTTCGCTGTTACTAAAATATAACTTTGTTTGTTTCGCCATTTCAACACTTGGAGCCATCATATTTCTATTATAGTAAACATGTATGAAACAAATTGGATTGCCGTTCACTGAAGTTTGTTGTAGATAAATATATCATCGGCATAGCATGCATTGTATTTTTATTAATTGGTAAATACTAAGTAAAAGCTGAACCAAAACAACCGGTGTTCGACCACCGGGAATAGTATGGACATTGCAAAAAACTCTGGGCACGGTTGATGCGTGGTAAATATCAAATGATCAATATAAGACTAGCTTAGATTATGTTTTGATTAAATTTAGAATTAATCAAAGCAACAGCGCTCCTAAGGATGCAAATTTTGAAATGATTACATAGTTCATTGTGACTGCACATCTGTCAAAGTAGTTCAAATAAAAGCATTCAGCAAAAATATTTCACTAACACAATAAAGTTTCATATCAAAGTCTTACATGAGTGTCTGTGAAAAGTTAAGACATCTAATACTATAAATATAAACAATATATTTTTTAGAGTTCGCCAAAGCTTTGCACCCTGAAAGCGAATGAACTAGTAACATGAATTGCTTAGCATAACTTTTAGAAATATTTAAAAGCATTAATATTCTACAAACATCAATTAACTTAGTTTTTAACAAAATGTTTGAAAGCCACTCGAATACTTCTTAGCATTAACGCACATGTTTAAATTATATATATAATTGCGTATAACACTGGCCGAATCTGGCACTCATTTTTATGTTAAATCTTTTAAACTTTACAATTATAAAACGCAACACGAAAGTCAATTTGGAACGAAGAAATGCAACTGGGCGCCGAATCTAAAAAAATAGAATTAAAATGGTATTTAAAAAACAAGTAAACACTAAATAAAATATTCAATTCTCAGATGTTTAAAATTTAATGGCTCGGAATTGCCCTATAATTACGAATTCACAATTTAATCAATGGTAACAATCACATGTGGTTTCCATTAATAAAAAAAGATGTTGGTCTATTTCCGAATTGTGATGTACGTTTAAGATATCGATTTTCAAAATCCACATTAATGAAGATCATTACGAAAGTCAATTTGGAACGAAGAAATGCAACTGGGCGCCGAATCTAAAAAAATAGAATTAAAATGGTATTTAAAAAACAAGTAAACACTAAATAAAATATTCAATTCTCAGATGTTTAAAATTTAATGGCTCGGAATTGCCCTATAATTACGAATTCACAATTTAATCAATGGTAACAATCAATTGTGGTTTCCATTAATAAAAAAAGATGTTGGTCTATTTGCGAATTGTGATGTACGTTCAAGATATCGATTTTCAAAATCCACATTAATGAAGATCATTACATTAGTAGTTTCTCGGCGGTTTTCAAAAAATGAACTCGGTTTCGGATATTTTTATGGGGTATTTGAAAACTTTATACGAAAGAACCATACCTTCCAAAACTATATTTTCATAAAATTAAATTAAGTTATTAATCAAGTAAAACGCAACTACAATTCAAACTGAAGAATTTTAACGTGTGCTCCAATACTGCATAGTTTCTACGATATTACATTCTAGGCGACTTCTTTTACTTGAAAACCGAAAACTCTGTTTAAGTGACAACCGCGGTTTCGGTTTTTTGGTATACCGCCGAGCCCTAACTGATAGCGTTAGTTAATAACAGCTAAGTATAGAATTTTGTTAAGCAATTTCCCCCTTACAATGAGTGTAATTTGCGAGCTATTACTTTAGTGGACACATGGAAAGCTTTCATTTAACAACCATCTAACAATCAACTTAATAGCCGAGATAAATATAAACTGTCAACACTAAATTCGATGCGCTGAAAAGTATTTATAATTCACATATTTTTGAAATACGTTTTCTAGAATTTCAAAGAAAACTTTGAAGACGTAAAGAATTGAAGTTTAGAAGGCACTGAGTTCAGACAGTTATTTTTGATATTGGTAAAGTGATTTAACCAGCAACAATATTTTGTTATATACAAAAATTTTTACAAATATTTATTTTCTTTGGGTGGCGTTGGTATTTACAAAAAGAAGAGGTAATTTCAGATACTTCTCAAGCTTCATTGCAAACATACTAAACCTCTAAAAATGTGTAGGACAATCAATTTTGTATATCTGATTTACATTTGTCAATTCACTTTAAATCGTTCATTATTTTTGGAAATCGTGAAAATTGAGTTGTTTTCAGTTCGAGAATTTCCTTTACAACGTGAATCAACACGTTAAGGCATTTAACTCACTATCTGAATTTATTATTTTATTATTAATAGACATCACAATTTAATATATTAAATATTTAATTAAAAATAATAATTATAAACATGAGTTCAGACAGTTATTTTTGATATTGGTAAAGTGATTTAATCAGCAACATTATTTTGTTATCCAAAAAAATTTTTTACAAATACTGGGTAATTAAGAAAGGAAGTTAATTATCTTTAACGATGGTAGAATCTGCATACAAAATAATTGCTTTCAATTTCAAATGAAGATCAATTTCAATATCGTACATTTTTAAATGCTAGCCCATTTCTGACAGAGCCTATTGATTGCAAGTGTGATAATCAAATTTTCATTGTGAACAATTGCACTTAAATATACAAATTAAATAATAAACACATTAAAAGAAAAATGGTGGCGATTGCCAGTTACAACTGACTGATTTATTGTTTTTCCATTTTTATCGTTTAATGTATTTTTAGACTTCAATTTCATCCAAGTGCGCACGTATGCTATTTCACGCTGTATTAGTTCACTATGGTTAGCATTGGTTTTCGCGATATAGTATTTGACTGGTTTATATCTCATATTCAAGCCCGCTGCCAGACATTAACAGTGAATGGTTGCAAAGATATTCGTATTATCTGGAGTCTGAAATTCCTCAGGGTTCTATCTTGGGGCCGACGCTTTATACAGAATACAACGTGTTTATTGGGGATGTGTGCTTCCAGAAATAGTGTTTACATCAAATTTATGTTAATGATTTTCAGTGTCACTGTTAATTAACTGTTAATGAATCTTCCTTTGGTGTCTTGTATTCGAATTGCAAACTTTGTTGGACAATCTTAATTTATTTTTGCACTGACAGATGAACAAATCTAAGACTACGATCGAAGATAATTGAATCTAAAGGGATTATGAAATTAAGTGAGTCTTACAACTTGACTGTCCTACTGTTACGAACCTGGGATTCTTAATGGATAAAACACTTCAATTGGAACCACTTGTTCAACATCTGTGCAAGTCTTGTCGTTATCATCTTCGGAATATACAACGTATGCGAACATATTATTATTCAGCCGCTAATAACAACTCGGTTAGACTATAACAACGGTCTGCCTTGCGATTTACCTAATTATCTTTTCCATTAACTTCAGATGGGACAAAATGAATGTGCTCGTGTATTATTCCAACTCAGGAAAAGCGACCATATTTCTCAGGCTTTTATTGATCTTCATTGGCCCCCACATGCAATTTCGTGTCATTGATAAAATTGCTGGTCTGGTGTTCAAATGGATTTATGGTCCAAGCTCCTATCTGCAATATACCGAGTGCTGCATGATTTACAGATCAAACAATTTACTCTTCTTACAAGTACAAGGGTGAGTATATCATATGGAAACCATTATATATAAATATTTTAAGAAAAATAATTATCGATATTTTATATGGTGTATTATAGTGATTAGGTACTATCTCTACACAAATTCAGACAGTCGTGAATGAAATTATAACAAGTGATCTCAGTAATAATGAGCTGAGTGATAATGAACGCAAAAAATTATCCTGTGGTATATTAGAAGTAAAAATCAAAATTGTGATGAAAGCGTTGTCTATCTATGTCAAGAACATAAAGTAGGCTAATAATTTAACACCAAAACAAGACAAGGCAGACAAAGTAAGGAACAGAACTAAAATACTTCAAAATGAAATGGTACGCACAGTATGGAGATTATGAACTTCTTTATTAATAACTGCGGTATAAATTTGTAAAATCAATTGTATATTACTTTGGTTTATTGTCTGCTATTTTTTGTAAACAAGTACCGGGTATATTAGCACTTTAAATCTAATAATTTTTTAATGAATAAAATGCTGCAATTGACATTTTACAACACGTTGCAAGATTATTATTCTTTACAATATAATATAATAAATCCGTAGTTTTTGCAATATTTCTCTATTAAAATATCATTCTATACATAAATTAGGGCAGACATAAGAATTTCCAATATATCAAAGTTAATGCCTTTTTGCTTGGAAAATTACATTTCAATTCATTTAAAATATTTGATCAATGAACATCCATTTGTATGCATGTTATAATATTCATATGTATGATAGTATTGGTACAATGTCGGATTTCTGCATTAGTCAATACCTCCCTGAAAGATATAGTTGTGTGGGGAAATTGTTGGCAATACAGCTTTCAATTTATGGGTATCAATTAGTAATGAGTTCACATGCACCTCAAACCTGACCAGATCTGACCTACTTCGGCATCAAATCTGACTTGGTTTAAATATGTTTACTCCTGATGTTCATAGGGGAAGGGATGTTACAAAAATTACATCATCCTCTTCTTCAATTATAATTTCCATTTACTTTAACACTACCTGAATGCAAACATCGGTTTTAGTTATTAACATTTTCTAAAAAAACAGAAAATCATTCTAATAAATAATTATTAGTCAGACTTAAACAGTCATGCAACCATAGTAATATTGATTTTATCTAAGGTAGCATTTGACAAACACGAAATATTTAACTGATACATTTTACAGAAAAGTGGAGATAAACTTGTCATTGGTAAATAAGTATAATTATCTAAAAACTAATATTAAAACAATCAGGTACTTTTTATTCACCAACAATAAAGAGACAGTCAATTTTTGGAAAATTTAACAAATATTTTTTAAAATTTACTTTATTTTTAAAGAAGTTAAACTAAATTCAGCAGTTTTGGCTAAAAACAAATTAAAATTTTAGTGAAAATCCCCATTCAAACACGATAAATGCGAAAGTTGATGTGAAAATTAGAAATTTGTATTTGCCAAACAATAAATCGTCATAACGTGATTATTTCACGCTATGAGCGTAATTGCATTCAGTTTATTACAGCGGATCGACTCAAATGACTCTGAAATTTTGTTCATTCATGTTTGCTGGCAAGTGCCTGCTAGAGATGGGGAAATTGCAGTTCCTGAAACGAATAAGGTGCTTTACAGCACAAAAAGAAGCGATTTGGTACGATTTGATAAGTATTCGTCGTATATTAAGCACTCAGAAAGTTGTATTACCAGCAACCAAACATTTATTCGTCGGTTAAAAATAAAGAAATCCACTGAAAAAAGTGAGTCTTTATTCCACTGAAAAGCCTCGCTATTCATCAATTGCCTTTGTAGACTACATTACAATAAAAGTTAACAAATCAAACTACAATGAAGATGAACAATTGAAAGGTATTCTGAAAAACGAGAAAATATTTTTGTTCAGGAAAAACTTTATCGTAGCATTATTGGTGGTAACTTGGATTTATCCCAGAATACAAGTTAGATTGCAAATAAAAAGTGCATAAATCACATGATATTTTTAATGCCTTGTAAAATATTGACGACTGTCGTAGAAAATTTTTAGGAGAGAATAAATCCCTACCTTACACATTTACAGACACTGCAAGGTAGATGGCAACCGCGGGTGTCCACTTGAAAATTATCTATGCCAATTTATTTCATGTGAAATGCACTTAATATGCACTTCATAATTGTGTGAAAGATACCAAAACAAGGATCGATCGATGAAATTCATTAACAGTACAAAAAAACCCTACACAGCGTCTTTTTTGTTCAGTAGAAGTGCTCCTGAATCCAGTGATTACAGGATGGGACCCTACGTGTATAAATTTGCTCATATCAGGGATATTGGGTACAGTGTGATAATGAGCATCAATTAATAGTTAAGCAAAAGCGGCTGTTTGTTTATTTCATTTGGATATTCAATTTTGAGTATATATTTACTTTATTCCGATAAAGTTCATTGTAAACGTCTGTGAAGAAAGCACAGCCTACCTTATATTAGTACTGTTGTTGACCAGAATTTTCCAAACGTTTTTAGAACAAACAAATCCAAATAATAACTCGAATGAAATCCGTTAAAAACGAATACCAGTTGGCATATAATTGGAATGGGTGCAGTGATATGAAAATATGAATTAAATAGAATCTCATTAAAACACCAACAGTAGCTTAATGACTTTAGCAGCTTTTAGAAACTCATTAAAACACCAACAGTAGCTTAATGACTTTAGCAGCTTTAGATCAATTGTTTGACAGAAGGAAAGATACATGGTTTAATGAAATATAAACAAGTGTATATGGTTTTCAAATTGGTTAAAACAACAAATTACCAGACTACGTTCTCATCACAAATAAAAATCTTATACGTCTAACAATGGCGATAATTTTACCTAAATTTAAAATCTCAACTCCAACTCTATTAATAGACCTCATAACTCAACAAAATTTGTAGAAAGTCTAACATCTAGTTATGACTTATGTAATCAAAAAACTTCACCTTGACCTTAGGGAAGTGATCCAAGAAGGATCCTCTAAAAATATTTGAACTAAAGCGTTGACTAGAGTCAAATTAGGTGCTTGTTTTCTCCCAAATACAATTATTCAACACAGTGCTGTACTCAGAAGGTAACGATTACTTAATTGCTCAGTTAAGGCATTATTCATGAAATTGTTAAAGCGTTTTTGGATCACTTCCCTTATTCAGTACTACAGCATATAGTGTACATAAAGCATATATAAAAATTTATAGACATTCCAAATTATGACGCAGATGAACCAATATTTGTTTATCACTGTTAATATATGTAGATTTTTTCAAAAGTCATATACTACCACGTATTATATTATTTTGAAAGCTTACTATTACAGGTATAATATCACAGTACAGACCAATAGCAAGAATGGATATTTATAAAATATTAAATTACACCTAAGTATAACATCAAATCTTAATAAGTCTAGTTACAAAAGTACATAGAATTTACGTATTAGTATTCTGAAGTTACAACAAGTAGGATAAAATTAACCATAAAACTAACCCTAACTTTTATTGATTAGCCTCTTCGCAAGCGTCTACCCAATCAGAATAGACGTCAACTGGATCTGATAAATAATTTATTTGTGATTGAAAATCCTCGAAACAAACTCGACACTGAACAAAACCCAGATTCCGCGTTCGGTCCATGCGAACTTCACATGATCGTTCGTGATTGCAGAAGGGGCAAGTGAATTGAGCTTCTAAAGTACCAAGGATCTTTTTCTTAGTCTCGGGCTTACGTTTGGAGCGCCTCCTACCCATCTGAAAATATAAAAAAAATTATAAATGTTTTGGCGCACTAATAATTCAGACCAGCAAAGAATCAGGAGTCCATTTTCAAAAATGACTTAGAGTGTGAAAGGTGACAAATATTTTTTATTTCAATAGATATGAAGCCTAATGTAATGTCAAACATGCTTAACAATTTATTTTTTGATAGTAACACACTAACATTATGAAGTCAAAATGTCAAAGAAGTTCCAGAATAACCCATTTTGATGACTAAACAGCAACCATTGTCTAGGTTATCTTTTCAGAACAGCGTATAAAGACTAGTTTAAAAACTATTATGGAGAAATAATATTTAAAGCACAGAAACCAAAAATTGAGATCGTATTAGCGTCAAAAATCATTAAAGAATTCTAAGCTTGAATGCGATCGTCACACGAGACTCCCCTTTTATTAACTCACTTGGTGGAAACAATTGTCTCGAGTTTAAAACTAAAACTCCCCCGGGAAAAGGCCTACGTTCGAACTAAATTAATAAAATACGCCGAATTATAACTACACTGTGAACTTTTTGCATTAAATAATAAATAAATGAATCAGCAAATAGCGAGAATTATGCTGAAAAATGTAGTGAATTATCACGAATATGTGCCTTTGGTTTATAGAGATAATGAAACGTACAGCAAATACTTATTCAATCTAAGCAAATAGACTTTAATTGGGAGCAGAATAGAGAAAAACGGAGACACATTTACTCAAGATGAGTGATTCACAAATCTTTGAAAATTTTATTAGTCAAAACATTAGACATTATAAATATCATTTACAAATTTATAACCCCTAAATTCAGGGGCCGATTAGTGAAATATAAATGCTCTACAACCGCAGAAACATGTATCTCGGGTCTTCAACTGCGGATTTAATTTTACGTAAAAATAACGCCGCTTCTCGCCCGTCTATCAGCCGGTGATCGTAGGTTAGTGCAACATACATCATCGGCCTAATGACCACTTGTCCATTACGTGCCACTGGTCTTTCGAAGACACCATGCATTCCCAAAATAGCACTCTGAGGAGGATTGATAATTGGTGTGCCGAATAGCGAGCCAAACACACCACCGTTACTTATAGTGAAAGTACCCCCATCCATATCCTCAATAGCCAACTGGCCGTCACGCGCAGCTTTTCCCAAACGAGCTAGTTCCCGATCACATTCCAAAAAATCCATTTTCTCACAGTTTCTTATAACCGGGACAACCAGTCCTTTGGGTGTGGCCACAGCAACACTGATGTCAACGTAATCACGATAAACAATCTCATTGGTAGAATCGTCTATAACGGCATTTACGGCGGGCTGATCCATCTAAATACACATTGGAATAAAATCACCTCAGAAAACTAAGTTCACCACTTAATAGCTCAATATATCTAAAGTAGTACTATTAACACCAAAATTTTGTTGACATTTTTGGGAACTATTTCTAGCGAAGATGAATCTCTGCTGCTTTATGTTTAGAAATCACAGAAGCAGTGTTATCATGATTAAAACAAGTTCTTTAAACAATGCTTTTTTGCCTTTTAAATGTTTTTAACCATAACACGGCTTACAAAGTTTTTTCTGAATAAAACTATTTTCTTAAACCCTGTGTTTATAGAAATTCAACTCTTGCGGCTGTGATTTGCTGAGATGCATAAATGAGTTACAATATAAAAATAGAGTTAGCTACAGGTGTTGCAATGAGAAATGTGCAAAATTAATGTCTACAATCTATTTTATTAAACGATTTAAAAGAACAGACTACCTTGGCATTTGAATTTTGTTTAATTAATTTCTGAATAAATTCACGTACGTCCAATAAAATTGATTGAACTTCATACGCATTTATAATGTTAGATTTAGTTTTCCTCATTTCTTTCTTCCACCGAGTGCATCGCATTTGGATTCAGAAATTTTAGTTGAAAGTAGTTTAAACTCGTAATGACGTAGATGATTAAATTAGACCAGTAAAAATTTTGAGTTGAAATTTACTCTCTTTATTTTCAACAACAGATTTTTTTAATAACCCACCATCATTTAATAACGACTGCTGATGCAATGTAAGCACAACTCAGATATGTAGAGTCACTAACCAGTGATTACTCACGCATAACGCTGAATTCCTTGTTAAAAATAATTTGTAATCATACTTAAGACCATGCTACCATTTTTATTAATTAAAACTGTCAGATTATCGATTGGGGATTTACTGAACAAAGTTAATTCCATTATAAATTCAAATAATAGAGAGAAAAAGATTATCAACATCAATCAGTTTTTTAGCAGTCATTTCACATTTATGAAATGCAACCTCATAATTATAAATTACCACTTCTCTTCTGTTCATAGATTCTACTTACCCTCAATTTAATTGAAATCAACCTCACAATTACATTAACCTCCATAACAAGTTCCACAAAATATCATGGAGCCATTTGTCAGCCTGTTGCGGAAAAGATTTCTGAAGTTCTTTGAACAACTTGTTCACTACAATAGATGCAGCTCAGGAGGAGGAATCACCTGTATCAGCATTGCATTGTCATCACCTTGTATGATGGGATAGTGAACAGAGCTTTTGAAATCTTTGGCAGATGCTGTTCAGTTGTAAATCTTTCGTACTGATCGACCAGTTTTTTTCACTTCACAAATAGTCCGCATGTGAAATGTCATTGACTTATGCAACTCGGAAAATTCCGACTTGGGGCAGTCACAGTATAAGCACGGGTATGAGGTCGAGTGGGATTGGAGTCCACAAAGTATGTTTGCCATCTTCAGATCCACAGCACAAACATAACGAAATTCAATTTTGTCAATCTTTAGAAGATTCAAAATGTAGCGTATGTTAGAATAGGTCTTACTCACGTTGTGTGCGATGGCGATGATAATTATCTTTTTGACACTAGTGTCAAGCATTGATTTTTCAATCAGTTTTTTTGATCGATTGCTCGTGTCGTCATTCTTGTAAGATATACAGGGTGAGGCAAAAGTCACGCCCCAGCAAAAATAAAGGGAATTTTTGTTACTCAATTTTTTAAATATGTATCTTTTGTTGTAAATATGATTGATCAGTCCGACCACATTTGTACAAAACACTACCGGCTGTGGGGAGGTTGAGTTTTCGTGATTATAAGGAGCGCACTCAAAATCATGAACGGTCGCGTCAAAAAATTCGAAACAGTCTTTCTCTCTTAGATGTAGTTTTGGCACTATGTCTGATTCCACCGATGTTCTACTGAAGACGCTTCTGACAAAAGGGGCAATTTTTCGTTTTATCTCATTGTGAGAAGCCGATAA
>CABFPE010000593.1:192447-217652 GCA_900660155.1 Hofstenia miamia
CTGATCCATCTAAATACACATTGGAATAAAATCACCTCAGAAAACTAAGTTCACCACTTAATAGCTCAATATATCTAAAGTAGTACTATTAACACCAAAATTTTGTTGACATTTTTGGGAACTATTTCTAGCGAAGATGAATCTCTGCTGCTTTATGTTTAGAAATCACAGAAGCAGTGTTATCATGATTAAAACAAGTTCTTTAAACAATGCTTTTTTGCCTTTTAAATGTTTTTAACCATAACACGGCTTACAAAGTTTTTTCTGAATAAAACTATTTTCTTAAACCCTGTGTTTATAGAAATTCAACTCTTGCGGCTGTGATTTGCTGAGATGCATAAATGAGTTACAATATAAAAATAGAGTTAGCTACAGGTGTTGCAATGAGAAATGTGCAAAATTAATGTCTACAATCTATTTTATTAAACGATTTAAAAGAACAGACTACCTTGGCATTTGAATTTTGTTTAATTAATTTCTGAATAAATTCACGTACGTCCAATAAAAGTGAGTGAACTTCATACGCATTTATAATGTTAGATTTAGTTTTCCTCATTTCTTTCTTCCACCGAGTGCATCGCATTTGGATTCAGAAATTTTAGTTGAAAGTAGTTTAAACTCGTAATGACGTAGATGATTAAATTAGACCAGTAAAAATTTTGAGTTGAAATTTACTCTCTTTATTTTCAACAACAGATTTTTTTAATAACCCACCATCATTTAATAACGACTGCTGATGCAATGTAAGCACAACTCAGATATGTAGAGTCACTAACCAGTGATTACTCACGCATAACGCTGAATTCCTTGTTAAAAATAATTTGTAATCATACTTAAGACCATGCTACCATTTTTATTAATTAAAACTGTCAGATTATCGATTGGGGATTTACTGAACAAAGTTAATTCCATTATAAATTCAAATAATAGAGAGAAAAAGATTATCAACATCAATCAGTTTTTTAGCAGTCATTTCACATTTATGAAATGCAACCTCATAATTATAAATTACCACTTCTCTTCTGTTCATAGATTCTACTTACCCTCAATTTAATTGAAATCAACCTCACAATTACATTAACCTCCATAACAAGTTCCACAAAATATCCTAATAAGAATGCATTCCAACAATGGATTCATCTCCTGTTATCTATCTGATAGAAAACAATAAGCTGTAAATCCGTCATTTATAGTATGACACATGTTGTTTGTTAAATGTTCTTTAGAGATTTTCAAAGCATGCTAATAATTTCATTTTGTTATAAACACCAATGTAACTCACTCGATTGGATAAAACTCTTTCCTTCTCAATATAACTGAAATTGTCAGGGAAAATACGTTCTCGACATTTTTACCATTTAATCCATCTGCTTCGATTTTCAATTCAAAAATCTACCTAACAATAGTTTTCTAAAACTCTTGATCTTCCCAAACAAATGCTCTTCTTACGATTTTGGAGCAATTTTTGTGATTTTGTAAAAATTTACATTCATTGAAAAGCATTTTTGGTAAAGTGTATAAGTGATGACACCTATTTGATATAATCATAATATATACAGTAGGCTATCATAGGAACCATTTTGAAAATACCCAAGTATGTGTATACCACTTTAAACTAAATTCTGCGAGCTTATTATGACTTGTTAATTTAATTACATATACATTGCTTACCAATACTGAAGTAGCTATATATTGCAATTGCTCTAACTGATTACACGCTAAACTGAATAAAACTAAAAAAGCACATATGAAGGAAACAAAAGAATATCATAAATGTCTAGACTGTAACGTATAAGGCAGTTCAAGAGCTGACATTCAAAATTTCTATGCTAAAACTTGTGCCAGCTGAAGTTTACATCGTCAAAAAATCTCGATGAACTGTTTCTGAAGCTTGTTCACTATAATGGGCAAAGCTCGATTTGAAATGTTTGCAAAACTGGATAAATGTACACACACAATGTGCACCGCTGTTGTTATCGTGATTGGAAATTTGAAATAAGCCTTTTCAAATCGACGAATTGAAGTCTCAAAATCGTCATGGAGAACACGGCCAAAGCAATGTTTGACGACTTTCTTGAATTGCGAGAATGCTGATGAGAAATTTTTGATCTCATCTTCTGACAACAAATCGACATGATTGAGGAGACTACGACACATGTTTCTCGTGAATTCACCTTGATGCAATCCCGGTTGCATCACACCAATGTCATGGAGCCATTTGTCAGCCTGTTGCGGAAAAGATTTCTGAAGTTCTTTGAACAACTTGTTCACTACAATAGATGCAGCTCAGGAGGAGGAATCACCTGTATCAGCATTGCATTGTCATCACCTTGTATGATGGGATAGTGAACAGAGCTTTTGAAATCTTTGGCAGATGCTGTTCAGTTGTAAATCTTTCGTACTGATCGACCAGTTTTTTTCACTTCACAAATAGTCCGCATGTGAAATGTCATTGACTTATGTACCTCGAAAAATTCTGACTTGGGGCAGTCACAGTATAAGTACGGGTATGAGTTCGAGTGGGATTGTAGTTCACAACTATGTTTGCCATCTTCAGATCCACAGCACAAACATAACGAAATTCAATTTTGTCAATCTTTAGAAGATACAAAATGTAGCATATGTTAGAATAGTTCTTACTCAAGTTGTGTGCGATGGCGATGTTAATTATCTTTTTGACACTAGTGTCAAGCATTGATTTTTCAATCAGTTTTTTTGATTGATTGCTCGTGTCGTTATATATATATATATATATATGGTGGGGCAAAAGTCACGCCCCAGCAAAAATAAAGTGAATTTTGTTACTCAATTTTTTAAATATGTACATGTACATCTAAATATGACTAGGGTATAACACAATATGCATTCAACAGTGCATAATAACACTTCAAACGTTCAACAGTTCAATAGTCGATCAGTCAATGAGATTAGCGCCACATGTGTGTTTTTAAATTGCGGAGTTGATTATTTACATCTAACTCTCTGTCCGTAACTGTTGTTCCCCATTCCGATTTCACTAGCTATAATTAGCTTGGTATGTGACGCATAATCAACCAGTTTTAATTGGCTGTCTTGAAATACCAATAATCAAGTGAAAGAATTTTCGCCATTACAGAGTTTAATGTTAGAGCAAGTGTCTTCCATCTAGCTCTGTTAGATTGCAAATTTAGTCGCAGGCTCACAGCTATTGATTGAAATCTTTGTTTGTTTATTTTCTATTCACTAGCAATGCCACTGTCTACAGAAGATAAAATCGAGTTGATTCTTATCGTTGGCGATGGTTATTGCTCTATGAGAAAAGCACGTGACATTTTTCAGACTCTTCACCCAGATCAGAGAACGATATCCAGATTGTTGGAAAAATTTAAAACAACTGGAAATGTAGCCGATGCTCCAAGGAGTGGTCGTCCAAGAACATCTACCGATGATGAAATTACTCTTTTTAAATTAGCAACAATTAGTAGAAGTCCAATCAAATCACAACGAAAAGTCGCGGCCGAAGTAGGAATCAGTCAAAGGGCAGTTGGCAGAATTTTAAAAAGCCATAAATTTCATCCTTATAAGCTACTATTAACACATTGACTAGATGAAGAAGATTATGGTTTGAGAATGAATTTTGCAATGGAAACGTTTGAACGGGTTGAGAATAATGAACTATCTGTATCCAATATAGCTTTTGGGGATGAGGCAATTTTCCATTTAAATGGCTATGTGAATCGTCACAACTGCCGTTTTCATGCTGAATCAAATCCACACTGGTCACAGGAAATGCACTTTCAACACGATCCTCGTATCATGGTCTGGTGCGGCATTCTTGGACAAAGACTAATTGGTCCATTTTTCTTTCACGACACAGTAGATGATGAAACTTACTTGCAAATGTTGCAACAAAATATCATTCCTGCAATCAGAAATGCAATGGATTTGAATGATGTATGGTTTATGCAGGATGGAACTCCAGCCCACTACGCCAGAAAAGTTCGTGAATATTTGAATGAAATCTTTCCGAATCACTGGATCGGTAGGGCAGGTCCTTTGCCATGGCCAGCAAGGTCTCCCGATCTAACCCCTTAGATTATTTTTTATGGGGTCACTTGAAGTCTGTAGTCTACAATAATCGGCTACGAGCAATCGAACAACTGCAAGAAAATATGAATGAATGTGGCAGAGTGACTCCTACCCACGTGGCCAATGTTTTACGTGCTTTTACAATGCGTTTGCAACACTGCATTGCTGCTGAGGGTAAGCAATTCGAACATCTCATAGACTGAAGTTTTGAAGTGTTATTATGAACTGCTGAATGCATCTTGTGTTGTATCTTAGTGATAATTAGATGTACATATAATATAAATAGAATAATAATAAACAATTCCTTTTCTTTTTACTGGGGCGTGACTTTTGCCTCACCCTGTATTCAAACAGAATTTCAAAAATTCTCCTCCAGAATCAATGTCTAATTTGACGAAAACGCTTTCTTCGTCGAAATTTCTTTTGTTGCAGATATGATTGATCAGTCCGACTACATTTGTACAAAACACTACCGGCTGTGGGGAGGCTGAATTTTCTTAATTATAAAGAGCACACTTAAAATCATGAACGGTCGTGTCAAAAAATTCGAAACAGTTTTTATCTCTTAGATGTAGTTTTGGAACTATGTCTGATTCCACGATGTTCTACCGTAGAGGCTTCTGACAAAAGGGGCAATTTTTCGTTTTATCTCATTGTTAGAAGCCGATAACACATTTTGAAAATTAGTTATATTGTTGAAGGAAGCATGCGGCCCCATTCATGGGGATCTCGAAGTACTACCGATCCGGACTGTTAAAGGGTTTGAACCCCCTGAATACAAAATTTTCGTTGTTTGAGATGTAGTATCAGCGTCGCAGTGACCACATCTTTGGTATTTTGATCTGCTGAATCACACATGTAGATGATATTGTCACGTAAAGTCTTCACTGAACACTTGTGGCTGAGGCCCCTTCTAAAAGGCGATTTGCACGAGCTGCAAATTGTCATGGGGTGATGCGCTGAATTATTGGCGACACAGTCATTTGAGAGCCGAGGACGTTCTTTTTCTTTTTTAAGCATACTTTTTCCAGATTGTCTAGCTGAATTACATATCTGGCATGTGCAGTAAGGAATCGGATCCGATCTGGTTATCAGAGTATACGGTGTAATTTCATTGAAATTGAAAGGAGGAGGAAGAATGTCCGACGATTTCTTTCCAGTGCTGATGTCCAGCAAGTTTGAGCGACAATTGCTGCAGATTCCTCACAGCATGTTTTGATTCATTTTGTCATAGTTAGATAGGATAAAATTCCGAATTCTGTTGAGGACGACTTCTGTGATAGAGTACTTGGCTTTCTCAAAACATATTGCACATACTTTCTTCCGGTATTTTCCATGACTTAGGCAACGCGTTCGAGCGATTCGCAGAACAGTGCAGATGTGAAAATAAGACGCAAGTGGGAGATGACGAACCACACAAATAAGTCTGCTGTTCAATTCAAATGCCGTTTGATTCAACTGATTCAGGCTATACTCCTACATTTAAATTTCAAAGCATTAGTTTTCTCTTCACAAGTGATTGATGTCCTAGAAAGCCATCTCTGCTTTCTCATTTCACTCAATCAAATGAATATAACATGGAAAGCAGAGCAACAAAGCATTTGAAAATCATATTGTTAACACAAAAACCGATATCTATGATTTCTCGCATACAGCTCAATCAAGATTTTGCTGGCATACTTTCTGAAGTTCTACTATCTAAGTACTTCACAAAAATGCATTTCATTTTGGGGTCGTATTTTTGAAGTTTAGATTGAACTTCCGGTGAACCGTGATCCGGCATTACCCGCCTATACCCGCGAGAACGGGTAAGTTTTTCATTCTATATGTGTATCTTAACCGTAAACAACAGGCATTTTTTTACAATTTGTGATTGTATGGATAGCAATTGTTAACAGCTTGTAACTCACTAATTATCATAGACACCTAAAATCTGAAAACTCCTTTTTCATTTCTTAAATCACACCCGATTAATGAAAATTTTTAGAAAACAAAATAGTTGAAGATAGTTGTTTCTGCGAAGCGTTTTAGACTACTTTATTATCTCAAAACCAGATATGGAAGGAAAAATTTTGTGAAAATGCGAATTGGAATTTCCAGTGAAAATGTTCATATTTTTAAGTAATTCAAACACAGGAATAACCTTTATCACAAATTTTCACCATAACTGAGAAACTCACTTACTCATAGATGAATGAATTTCCGATTATTTCTAAATTTCTTAATATTTTGGGAGAAAGTGTCCGAAAATGTGGACAAATTCGATTTCATCTTAATGGATGCAAAAACAAATATTAACTAACATTTTGAAAAAATAGGATGTACTTTTGAAAACTTTAAATTGTTTAATAGCAGAAAAAAACTATTTTCTCGGATGTAAGTAAAAAGTTTCGGGTACGGGTAGCAAAGCATTTTTTGTCAAGCGGGTGCGGTATTAAAAAGCTCTACCCGCACATCACTAATTGTTATTATATGAATAATTCTTAACAGGTTATTTCTGAATAATTGAAGGTGATTTAAAATTGTGATAAAGTAACATAAATAAATTGAATAGATGCGAGATTTAATAGAATTTTCTAATGCTAAAGATTTACTTAAAAACTTTTAAATGATTAATTTAAAGTGTTAATCTATATTCAACTTCGCAGCTGCAGATTGCGCTTACTTAAACAAAAATATTCACTAATACTTTATTTTAAAGAAAAACGATGGAGGAATTGGTACGTGGAAATCGATGCAGGAATTAGTACGCGGTACCGCAAATTTTGTGCATATAATGAACAATGAGTGAAATCAATGTTATATAAACGTAAAAAAGTCACGCACAAGCACAGCTCTTAAGAGTTGAAGGGGCTAAGGTGATGTTGATAATCTAAAAAACTATTCTGCTTCAATATTTAGTGGGATTGTTAATATCCATTTTAGGGGAAGGAGTTACTATCAAATATTGCAATGAATGGGGCGGGAGCTTAACCAAAGATACCCCCCCGTTGTACTGGGAAATGAAAAAAGGAGATTCATAAAAGCACATATTTGGCAGAAAACAGACAGAAGCTTTATAATATTTTCAAATCGATGCGATTAGCTCTATCAAATAGTATCGCGTAGACCAACGTTCACCTCTGGTACATACAGAAGTATGACATATACTACAATTTCTAAAATTCCTAAAAATACATATTTTGAAATTCCGTGTAACCGGGGTTGGCAAAAATTGAATTTTTTACAAAAAAACGTTTTAAACGTTTAAAACAATGTTTTTTTGCTTTCGACAGAACCAGCTTAAGGTACGCAAATTTTGCTAAAAGTACATAGTGGCAAACATTGAATTTCGATAAACTTATCAACATTCATTTTTCGTTTCATACACGTAAACAGAATGCAAGTTTTGCTATTTTTTGTAGAAAATCGGTAATATAAGTATGAATGGATGAAACCAAAAAATTATTTTCCAAACTTTCCTATGGAAATTTGAAAAAAAACATTTAAAAAAACAGTTGTGTTAAAGTGTTTAAAACATGATATACCTGCGTGTAACACAAGAAAGCATGAGTGTTCAAATTTGGCAATGCATATTTTAAATGCATTAGCAATGTCATATGTAATTAGAATTTAATAGAGGAAAGCTTAGCGTTTTTTCTTTCATATATGTTTGTTTTGACAAGTTTTCGGAATCTTTATGGTTTCTAAATTTAAAAAAACAATGCTTGGATAATTCAAGGCTAGTGTGAACCATTGTGATCGGTACTAGTACTTTCCTACGGAAATATTGCAAGTCTTTGCCAAATAATTTTAGGCAAATTATTAAATGAAATTAACCAGAAGTAAAATATTTGAAGTAACTAGTTTCCGATTTGGCCAAGAGCGAATTGCAGTTAAAATTAGAATTTACTTAAGATTTCGTACTGAAATTTGGCGAGAGAATAGAAAACTAAGTGTTCGCATGACCACACAAAGCTCACCCTTTCAATTGACGCGCACTATTATTATTTTAAATGATAATGAATCGCGAGTGAATATAGAGAAGAGGGAAGAGTAAATGTCTGAATATACTATATTATTTCTTACAGTTTTCTATAACAATTAAATAAGAATAGTTTCCAAACGATTGCTTATAAAAATAGATGTTGTTCAACACATACAAAAGATGCGTCTATACAGCTAAACGTATTACAGCATCGATTTAGAATACGTATTCCAAATTATCCGATTTAAAAAGCCCAGGTTAGCGTCAATTTAAATTTTTTTAACAGCAAATTAACAATCACTAACGACATTTAGAATACCTTTAAATAAGGTTTTTGAAAACCTATTAATTCCAAAGAAATATTTAAAACAACACAGCTAAACGCTTTTGTTTGAACCAACATTATTATTATTAAGATAGTCGAATGGTTTCACCTGCCTCAATTGACAAGTTATATTTCGGGAAAAATAAACTAAACAAGAGAAACCGAACAGTTAGTTAAAAGGCACTGAGAATCAAGGCGAAAATAAAGAGAATTCAAGACATTCAAACCAATATCAATGCTAAATTTACAACGAATGTTCTTGAGAATTAAATTCTAATAATGAAATATATATTAAGACAAAAAGTAATGGGATTTTTATAAAAGTTGGGCATTAATGTTTCTTAAACTTCCAAGCGCATTAACACAGAAATACAAATTAAACGTAGATTTAGGGTAACTTTAATTAAATCAAAAATATTAAAAACTACGGTGGTAAGATATTAGCCTATATGATAACTCAATTTGCAAGTTTAAACAAAGCTAATGTAACATCAAGTGATGCAATTGTCAGTGCATAACTTGCTTATTATATAATTTACATACATGCAGTGTTAATTAATCCGACCTAGAACTTAGAAAATAAGGGTTTGTAGACGACGGATTAGTTTTTTTAAATTAAAAATCATTTGTAATGAAGTTTACGTAAGTAATGACCACGTATAATTAGTGCACAGTAAATAAACATCACGTAACATTTAAACGATATAAACAAAATCCTAAATTACGTCAAAATACATCACCGTTGGATTTGCGAGCACGGATAGGTTTACGTATGTATATATTTATTTTTGAACTAGTTGGTTATTTGATGAAACAGTCCCCAAAATATGCGGACATAATTTTTTTCGGGCAAATTTTTATGGATTCAATGAATCTTTAAGAATGTATTGTGTTTGAATTACGGACTACTCTAAAACAGAGAATGGCAAGAAACTGCATAGTTTTATTCTCTTTCCAATTTAGTTCCAATATAATTTATAATCACAGTCACAGTTATCGGAACAGAGCAGTGTTTTCCACTCGAATTCGAGTTACTCGGTGAAAGTTCAATTAAGTTTTTTATAATTCCGAGTTTTTAGGGTAAAAAACATTTATTTTACAATAATTCCGATTTTGTTAAGCTACAAAATAGTTATTTAAGATTGATAAAGAAATTGAAATTGTAATTAACTTCATTTTTTACGGTATTTTCGACTGGATTCTCGATCATGTTCTAGTTCGAGTGTTGATGATTTTTCTTCCGATTTTTCCGATTGAGTTTTGTGAGCTTATTCGAGTTCTTAACATTCAGAGTACTCGAAAACCCTGGAAAGAGATACAACAGGTTAATGATTATGGTTTACCAATCAAAACTTACGCACCTTGCCTTATTAAAGATTGAATGAGAATATACAATCCAATTTGAAAGTGCAGATGTTATTGATGTTTTCCTATTTTTTGAAAAAAATGTATGCATGTAAATAAAACTTTTGTACTGAAATTTTTCTTTGTACTAAAAATGAATAAATTCTCAAACCCAACCTAATATTTCCTGCAAACATTTACATACTTCAGAAAAAATTATTGCCGTACGCCTATGGATGAAATGAAATAACGCGCGAGAGGTCACAGCGTACAAATTTGAATAAAATTTATGTTAAGAAATAGGACATAAAGAATTTATCAGTTGTCTTGAAAGCTAATTATTTTTTAATGAACTCCCTTGTGATTAAAGGCTTTGTGCAGGTTGAAGAGAGTTGAAACAGATGTAAAATGCAAAAGATATACAAATCCAAAAATTTGATGTTTGGAACGTAGTGCATTCCACTGCTCATTTTTAGACAAATGGAAATAACAAAACATAAAATTCAATGTTAAAGGTTGAGAGCAAGAGAAGAGAATTAACAATGCTCGAATGAATTCAGTGACGGAATGATAGCGAAATTGATAATAATTTGAAGAACAGACAGTTAGAAATAATAATGCAAGTTGTAAATGTGATAACTCAAAATGAGCAAAGTATTAAAAATATCTCCACATCTATCTTGCTGATATAAAAATATTTTTAGACATATCTCAAAATATTCACTCTGTTTAATTTCTATACATTTTATGTACCTCCTATAAGTAGGTAAAAAGGATGTATGATGACAGGCACAACTGAACCCAATCACCCGTTACATATATGATGTATGAACAAAATGTATTTCAATAAACATCGTCATTATTGAACATTTTGGATCAGTAACCCCTGGTAATTAAATGTTTTAAGCAACAGCTTTCGGAACATTCCACCTTGTTAGTTACATCTACAGTTTTATAGTTAGTGGAAGTAGTAAATTCAGTTAACTGGAACATAGCAGGGGAATGCTAATGAGCATTGAAATATTCCACTTTATTTAAAAGGAAATGAATTTTATTGTTATTCATATCACTATAACTTGACCATGTACGATCATATGACAGTGCTTTGTGACAACACTTGAAACTTAGTGAACTGAACAAACAATAGTAAATTGTGTAGAAGAGTTCAATGCACTTGTTTATAAACAATTGAAATTGCAATTTATTCCAAACAATTGATTTTATAATAAATTCTTATAAAAAACTACCAGTGCATAGGCAGAAGCGCGCATGAAAGGCGCCATTATGCTCATCTTCACTCCATGTCTTTTCAGGAATTCTTCTTTATGCTTAGCACGCAACTCCATCACACTGCTCATGTCAATTTCATTGAATGTTGTCAGCATGGCGGGTGTATTCTGAGCTTGTTTCAATCGAGAAGATATCTTCAAACGCATTCGATTCATTCTGACACGGTGCTCACTGCGAGCACTAGGTGCAGTAGAAATAGATGCTAAAAATTTATTCGAGTCTGAATTCCAAATCGAAAATCATATACTCAAATTCTAAACTCGAAATGTTGGAAATGTCTTATCTTAAATTTTAGATATTGTTAGCAAATTAAGAATCTTCGCTGCATGTAGCAAACACATAAAAAAGGAGGGTCAGAGGAGATCAAGTATGCTGGAAAATCTGCGGAATAAATAAGTAGTTTATATATTCGACCAGAACGCTCGATTAGTTTAGCTTCCAGCATCCTTGTATTGATTCACTACCTTTTGCACATTTCTTAAATTACTGATATTTACTTCTCCTCATGATTCAATAAGAATTTTATTAAAAATCAATACTGACAAGAACAATCAAAGAAATGATCATATTCAATTCTTGAGGTTTCCACTTAAAATCTTTGCTATATGTGTAACCGCCTTTTAATTTTAAGAAACGAACTTTTTTTATTAAGCGCTGTATATTTTAGTTAGTAAGTTAAACAATAGACAAAAACAAAGAAATGTTTTAGCGCATTACAAGCGTTGTACGTTCTACAGGATTTTATCTATTATATCAATATTTAGACCAAGCCTTCTCCGAAGATTGTAGTTATGTATACAGGCAGCTATATAACTCAACTTATCAAAAAAAAAGTTGCGGAAACCTTCAAAGATTAATCAATAAAAAATTCTGTTTTCAAAATTCAATGCAAATACTGCTTTAAATATTTAACCAATACTCCATTAACAGAAACGTGCAAATATGTTAAAAAAATTATGCAGAATAGAAAAACAAAAATTAGCTATTTTGATGAAATTTAGCCTTTTGACAGCAATTATAAAAGAATAAACCATGCCTAATGCACTTAGAACTATTTAAATAATTGTATATAGAAATTGCTACTAAAGCAAATAATATATTTATAGTACAAATATCGAAACTCAATATTTTTTTATAAAAATTATACCCGCATTTATAGGCTTTTGAGAAACTTGTTTAAAAGGTGGCATGGTTTTTATTGGCTCAGTTGGCATTTTACTGATAGGAGGCAGCGAGGTAGGTATTTCAACAGGTGCAGATACATTTTCTTTAGGGGATGACTCTGCTTTAGTTAATTTAGCTGGTGCTTCAGAAACAGTGGTTGGTTTTGCTTCCGATCCCTAAAAAGCAGTCATTTTAAATCATAGCTTTCGAACAATACCTCAATAACAATGAAAACTTCTTGATTTGCCAATACCCGCTCCCCATCTTCAACCATTATTTTTGATATTACACCAGACACTGGAGATGAAACAGGTACAGATGTTTTATCAGTTTCAACTTCACCAACAATTTCATCAGCTGAAACATTGTCTCCTTCCGCCTTTAACCAACGTATATCACCCTCTGTAATTGATTCAGCAAATGGTGGCGTCTGCACACGATGTTCATCTCCATTAGCTAGTCTACAGAGTGTTGAATGAATTAAACGAAATTGTGTGGAATTTGCTAAAAATGAGATTTCAATACAAAACACTTGGGCGATAACCTATGTAACCAATAAGTTTCGAAAAAAAATTATTTAAATTTTAATAAAACGAAATCAGCTTAAATGAAAAACTATGTTATCGTACTGGCTCCAGCGGCCTAATACAAATGTACGTTAAAAATTGTGTGGAACTAATGAATGTCACATTTAACTGTTCATCGGTATGTTTTTTAGTTGCCTAATGTTTTGGCTGATTTTGTATATGAAAATGTTACGACGTTATGCTAGACAATCAATAACAAACTCGTTCATGTTTAATAGCTAACATGATATTGATAAATTTTAGAAAGCAAAAAAATTTGTTTAAACAAATAGCAAAAAATGAAAATTGTAAAATATAGTATGATTGTAATTGATACAAATATCTAAGTCGGATTCGAGAGGAAATTATTTTATTAACATTTATAAACTATCTGATTATCACAATTTTAAAACGATTTTGCCAAATCTAATAATTAATTGTAATTATTTTTATTATGGGGATGTGCAAAATTGTGCCTTTAAAAACATATCTTAAAATAAATCAAAATTGCATTTAGCTGAAGGTCCATGGCAAATTTCCATTGCATAAAATTTAGTTTTAAAAATTTCCTGAAAAAAACAATATATTTGTCCAAACATTTATAAACATTTTTCAGAGGGTAGTACTAACATTTATCTACTGGAATTTTGTATTTCATACTTAGCTTGTTTCATTCAAATGATGTTTTTTTGCTAAAATTTGGGTAGCAGTTATTGTTGAGTACAATTAGTATCAAAGGTAAAAATAAGAAACATTGCAATGTTGCACACTCCCCTCCAATAAACCATGTATGAAAAACCAATAAAAATAGGGTTAAAAAGAACATACAATAGCATGTTACCAAACGAAATATTAGATTACACTCCAGATAATCTAAAAACAATTTGACAGCTAAATAGATTTGAAAACAAATATTAGAGCCTACGCAAATAAAACAAGTATATTATTGACTGTAATTGCTAGTTGGCAATTAAAATATTATAAAAAACGATATATAAATATAAATTTGTCAAATTTGATTGCTGGTTCTTTTAATATTCCAGATATATCTTTACAAATGCATTAACTCACTAAAAATTAAGCTTAAATATTTGTATAGAACAGAGTCGAAACAATTTCGGGCGAATGTAACTACGACTTGAAAATTAATGGGTAATAACTAGAGAGCAAATAAAGCACATTAGATATTTCAAACTCACACTTACAAAAACTAAATTTACAGTGAATGTACATAGGAAAACAGTTTTGGAAAAAAATTATTGAAAAACTATGCTGAGAGTAAAATACGCGCTAAATTAAAACCAAATTTTAGGGCATATTCAGCCGCTCAAGATAATTAACTAAACCTAACTAGCTTAACTAGAAAACCCATTTAAAGGATAATAAATAACATTATTTAATTATAGGAAACAAATGTATTTACCCTATACTCGCTACATTTAAAAACATCAGACCCATATTGTGCTTTGATATGTAACTTAAGAAATTAATGTAATCGAAACATTTAGTAGAATGTTTAAACATAAAATAATTTGGAAAATAGAAAGAACAAACCATTTCTATATCGAAATCCTAAAATTTTGAGGTTATTGGAACTAGTTAAACTTAAAAATTTTGTTGAAGCTTTCAAATGTTGCAGTGATCTTAAAATACACTGCGACATTGGCAATATAGTTAACTTCTTAATAAAAAGTATGGCAAGCAAATCGTTCAATGGTTTTTCACCAAACTGAATATGTATATTCAATTCTTGAATAAATTCAGAATTATATCACTACATGATTTGCTTCAATTTTTTGTCCTATGAAAAAATTATGCTTTATTCAAGAGAAATTAAAGATACTATGCCAGCCCATTACCCACATTTCATATGAATGATGTCATTTACTATACAATGCTGGATCTAAAATAGCTCATTATTTAGTGTTTTTAAAAGGATGGGCTTTTAGTATCTACCTGTAAGAACACTAAAAACACCCAAACTTTAGATTTATTACAATCACCAACTAGTTAAGCAAATTTATTGACTTAAAAATGGCTAAATGTATTGTCAATGATGTAAGTACTATTAAATAGAGATGCTGCTTTATATCTTAAATATCTCTTTAATAATTGATAATTTTTTGTGAGGGCAAAAAAACTTAAGCAACTCATATTGTGAAATTTTAATTTTTTCAATTTATTCAAGAATTAAAATTTTGTGAATAGCCCCCATTTTAAAATAGAAACAATTGCTAACTTATGCATGTGTTGCTGAAAAATCATAAGCAATTATAGCAAAGTATTCAATTGAAATTTAACAATTAAATGATTTAATTCATCAATTGAATAACTGTAATTTGAAAATTGATTTTCTCCACAACCCTAAGACCTTGGAAAGCTTTTAGTGTTGTGGTGAATGTTTTTGACACACACCAACAATGAAGGATGGCAACAAAACATCATAATATCCTTTTTCTAACTAAAATGTTTCTGATTGCATGCCAAAATAGTGGAGCACACAGTGACACACATTTTAAATTTGCATATGAATATTGAGCTGATCACAATAGTAATATCATGATAATGACTTATTTTTTTGCTATTTTTAAGTTTATTGACATATTGCAACTGTTGAAATATGAAGTTATTTTTTTTTCAGTTTTAGGTAAATGATAAATCATATGATGTTGTTTTTTAGTTTTTATCCTGATGTACAATCATGGATGGAGATCCCTGGGGTTTGAGGGGATCTGGAACACCCACAAAATTGCTCATTCAGGAACCAATAGGAAGTCAACCCCAATCCAAATTTAACTATAATGGATCTCTCAGTAAACAAATATTTAGTGGTAATTGATGTAAATTTATAATAATGTTTGATAAATGGTAAGGCAATAATACCAATTTTTTTCTCAGATATCAATAAGGTGCCAATTATTGCTCTACTTTGAAAGATGATGTTTTATTTTAAATGCTCCTTTTGAGAATTTTTTACTGCTTAGCACTCATAATATAATAAACAAATAATTAAAAAATTAAACTTGTGTAATTTTATTGAATTGATGCAGAGATTCCCTTGTTCTAAATGCAACTGAAGAGGGCAAGCCCAAACATATGCACCTAGCTTAAATTTCATCTAGCTGAGGTGACTGGGTAAACATCTTAACAAAAAATCTTGCCAGACATGTTAAATCTCAAAAGGACTTCAATGAGTTTGCTATAGAAAAATCAGAAAGTTCTAATGTCATTACATGCAAGCCCTTGTGTCCAACAAGAAGATTGTGCCATGGTAAATCAATTGCAGAAGCTATTTCTCAATATGAATCAGTTGCTGAGTCCTTCTTGGTTATGTCTAATGCCTTGCAGGTCCATGACCTTTACAATATCTTCTTAGAAGCTAAAACATTGCTTGACTTGAAAATTGCTAATGTTTTGTTCCAAATCTTGAGGAATTCAATGTGGTTTTGCATACAATGAATTGACTATTTTCAATATGATGAAAAGTGTAGCTCTCATAAAAATAAAGTTAAATTGCTGAGAAACAAGAATGAATTCACTAAACTTTTTAATGAAGTTGTGTCTGAAAGGGTCAAGTTGGATTTACATCTGCTATAATTTCCAAGAAGACAGGAGCCTAATGCTTGGTTATCTGGCATAAGAGTTGTGTATCATCCAAGTAATGTTGAGAACACTTTTAACAATCATACTACTGTTGCCTTGATAGAGTGATAGCTGAAATTCCTAAGTGATTTAATACTGATGCTGTTGATGGATTATGCACATATGCTATCTATGAAGAAATATTTCTTACAGGCCAGACAAACTGAGATTCTTTGTCATCATGACATGATTCACACTCCATGACTGAAAACACAGTTACAAATGTAGCACAATTAATATGGGAAGCCATCATCAATATTGGAAGTCAGAGACAAATTGTGGTTGCTATCCTCATATGCTCATTGTCTTTTCTCTCAAGTGGAGTTAGTGCTTCAGCTGCTCCTTGTCTGCCCAGTATCAGAGAATCAGAGTGCTTTTTAGTGGTCTTTGTCAACTTAAGACTTGGTTGAGAAACCAATTATAAGAGATACATGTTAACAGCGCAGCAACTTTCCAAATTTACAAAGAGAAGCTTGACCTCATTAAACCAACATTTGTAATCAAACAGTTTACTTGGACTTCAGATATGAGAAAATGCAAATTTGGAAATTTTTTTTTACTTTACAAATCAGTGTTTAAACTAAATAAGAACATGCAGATATATTTCAACTTACAATTCATCATCAGTTTCTTTACAAATTATTCTCTCTAAATTTACTAGATTTTACAATAGTAATTAAGATTTCTAAATTTTAAAAAGTGGCAGGTTTAATTTATAAACTTGTCTTCTTTTGTGTTCAAACTTGGTTGTAAGGATTATATAAAAACAATTATGTTTAAATTACATTACTTGATCTTGATGTTCTAAAATTTAATCTGCACTTAATTAGATGATTAGATATACTAGAACTGGTTTTTCATTTGCTATGAAATATATGTATAGTTTTGACTATATTATTGTTTAGTTATTATCTTTGTAAGAAATCACATTTCTGTTTACTCAAACACCACTTTTGTATTTTGATGCTTTTTATGTTAATCAAATTTCTTAATTTGGAGAAGCTTGCATTTTGAAGAAAAATCATGAAAATTGACCTCCCCAATGCTTAAAATTGTTTTACATTCATCATTCAACTGACTCACTGCTAGATAAGTTGCCCATTGCACAGTTGAAAGGCTGGAATGGGTTTCCTTGATAGCAAGCTGCTTCATTTTGGTTTTGTCTATCACCATGAAGGCAATTAGAAGCTATTTCTCTGTAGTGAGTGCTTCAAATATTGGGAAAATTGCAGTTGCCAAAGCTTTTGCAAAAACTTTTTTCATTCTATATTGTAACATCAGTTGGCAGTTGTTGTTATTTATAGGCCAGATCACATGCATTTCATGTTGACTAGTTGTTTTCATGTTTGTAAATATGGTAAATATGCATTGTATATAAGACACCCAAGCATCTGTAAATAGAGAAATAGTTTAACCATGTTCTCTTGTTCACTAGAATCACTGTTGCTCTAGTATATGTTCACCTCTGCAACCTTCTGCTTTGAATTTAAGTCCTCTGGCAAAGTTCTCTCTATATTCAACCCAATGATTCTATATAGTGATCTTGACATGATCCTGAATAGATGTCAAGTCATGAAGAATTTTCTTGTGATCCACTGTCCAATTTGTCTCAAAGGAAAATCAATGCTGTAGTGCCAAAAGATGGTTTTTTGTTTTATTTGTTGTTCACAGTAATTGCTGGCTACAATTGGTGTATGGGATGCATCATGCATAACATGGTCCTGGTTTTGAAGGTTAAATCTGATGCCTTGTTGTAATATGATCCCAACCAATGTGAGGTAGCCATGACTACTCCTAGTGTTGCATGCTTGAATGAAGAGTGGTCAAATTGATACATTTGGGCCAGATCCTTGTCAATTGAGTACACAATGAAAAATCATAGAGTCTGGGTTGGGGCAGTGTGTAACATCAGTCATTAGTTGTTGTTATTTATTGGCCAAATCACATGCTTTTCATGTTGACTAGTTGTTTTCATGTTTGTAAATATTGTAAATACACATTGTATATAAGACACCCAAGCATCTGTAAGTAGAGAAATAGTTTAACCATGTTCTCTTGTTCACTAGAATCACTATTGCTCTAGTATATGTTCACCTCAGCAACCTTCTGCTTTGACACTAAGTCCTCTGGCAAAGTTCTCTCTAGATGCAACCCAGTGATTCTACAATATGTTGATGTTTTCTTGACAATGTCTCAGGAAACTGCACCAAAAATCTTCCTCAGAAGGACACTAATTGGGATCTGGATTTTCATGCATATGGTACCAAGTATCCCAAATAGCATCTAGTATAGTCTTGACAGAATGTGTGTTATTTCTTATGGCCTTGCCATATTAAACTTATATGCAATCAATTACATTGTCTGTCAACCTTTGTGTTCACCAATTGGCTTACCATCAACAAGATGCATCTTATCTGAGCATTTCTTCAAGGAGCACATGTTTTTTAACATAAACAACAATTTCAAGCTTGGCCACAATCACATCCTCATTAATAACTTTCTCTGTGACTAAATTGAATGATTTACAGCCCCATCTCCAAAAAAACTCTGTGTTACACAAGCAATGCTCTTCCACAGATTTTTCAAAAATAGCAAAACATCTAGCAGCATCCATAGCATCTGATAAACCTTCAACATTCAAATGATATTGATATTGATGTCCTTCCCACTACTCCTGAAATTTCTCAGTTAATTGGTTTCTTATCTATGCCATACACTCTCTACACTCTTTTGACATGATTTCAACATCTCAACATTTTCCAGTGACCAATGATATTCCAGACACCCCACTATAAGCACAATAACCATGTTTTCTCCATAACAATTATTGATCAGGTCATGAAGACCACTGAGCAATTACACTGTGAGAGGCATTGTAGCCATTGTTTAAATTGGATTACCAATGCAATTATAAAATAAATTTAATAAAACTTGTAGTGCCAAGAAAAGCAGACTGTCTATCATGGAGAGGAAACAACACATAACAACACATTGAAATTGTAACCTTGTTATAAGAAGTAATATTAAATCCCAGTGATATTAATAAGAATGTTCTAGAAAACTGCTTCCCTATTCTTTGATTAAGCTAGCTGTCTGAGATGATCCATGTCTGATAAATTTGTACTTTGTCACCTGGATACAAAAATATATGAAGACAATCATCAGGGAAAAGATATAGATTCACTTAAAACATTAGCCATCAAATTGAAGAGCCTTAAGTTGGATGAACCAAATTATTATATATTTCCTAGAAAATGTAACAATATTCAACTTTCCAAATGCAAAGACCTTAATTTCTATGAATTGCAAGAAATAAAAGTAAATAAAGAGAGACTCTAATGCAGACTAGAAGGCAATGCAAGAATGCCAAGAGAGCCCTTTAAGTAGCACCCTTTAGCATCATGTAATGTAAAGAAAAATTGGAGCTTTAGTGGAATCCTTGTGGAATTGGTAAACTATCACCTGTCCTTTTTTTAACCTCCAAATAAATTCATTTTATTATGTATGCTTTTTATTAGACAAGAGCCATGAGGCATTGACTTTCTTTGAATACAATACCCAATTACTGGGAGTCATTTTTTTGTTTGGAGTTAATGAAAAATCAGTTCTTATGCTATTGTTAGTGCAACCCTCTCACTATGCTAAAGGTCTTCCTTTGAAAGCTACTCCTGCCCACTTCATGATTCTACAAAAATGCAATGGAAGTTTATTTACCAAGTCCAACCTAGACATAATTAGTGAATAAATTCATCCCTAATTGCAATAATTTGTGTTGTATTATTTTACTGACATGAACATGTTTATGCTGAAATTTTCAGAGATTCTTAAACAAATGTTTTCTATTCCACATCATCTACTGACTGGCATATTATGCCATTTCTTTAAAATTTCCTCCCAACATCAATATTTTCACAGAATAAAGAACTGATAGATTGTTTTTCACCGAATCTGTCATTTATATAGATAAAATTGAAGTTCTAAGTTTTGGAATGTTGTTGATTTTGCATTAAAATTGCTTGCAATTTTGGGATTTGTATTGTATTTGTTTGTACTTATTTGCAAAAACTTTCCTCTTACAAACTGTAGCAGTGGCTTGTTTCTAATTCAAATGAAATAATTTGATATATACATTCCAAATCAAGGTCTTCAAATTGAGTATGATTTACTCAGTCTGATTTCAAGTTTTGACATTTTGAGCTTGAGTTCAAGTATTTCTTTGAAGAAAATTACAATTTCAATTGAGTTTTTACTTATTCTGAGTTTTTTAAAATGATTTATAAAGGAACTGAAATTTAAAATAATTTGAATTATAAAGCAATTTCATTTGGATTTTTTGATTGAATTCATGTTCAAGTATTTTATTTCCAATTAGGACACTATCATCTAATTTGCTCAATGCTAATTTCAGGTTAAGGGTAAAATGTCTTAGTGTAGCATCTTCCAGGATAAATCAAGCTGCTAATGAAAGATAGTCTGTGTAAAGAAACTAAGATTGAATTTAAAATGTGATTTAAAATATATCATAAAAATTTATTATCAACTTAGAATAGTTTGTAGGATGAAGCCAAGAAATATCAGTGAAAATGATTATAGTTAGTATCTGTTGATTCTACTAATTTAGCAAAACAAAGGGGGTGAATTCACTTCCATTATTTTTAGCCATCTTGGCAGACAAACCATCAAAATTTGAAATTGACAGGTACTTTTTTGAATTAACTATAAATAGAGTGAAATTCATTGTAACAATTAATAAAGAAATTTCTTTGGAGTTCTTATACTTGTTTCTTATTAAGGTTTGATTATCTAATATGATGTTCAGCTAAATGGTTGGTGTTCAGTAGTGACAAGGATCCCATAATGCAAATGATTCTAAGTTCCTTGTTCCAAGCCATGAGCCCATACTTATGTTTGGGATATAAATAGGAGTTTTTATTTCCACTTAGCTAACTATTGATCCTTTCTCACATGTACTAACAATAAAGAATTCAAGATAAGGCTGTTAAGCCAAATGTAGGAATTTATATTTATATTATTCTAGATCCAAATTGATGACTATAATGTGACTGAGCATATATCCATTATTACATGTAGACTGGAAGCTGCTAGATATTTATCTTATTTAATTAAAGCCAATATATTGTGGTAATGGCTAAATACATAATTAAATAAGCAGCTAGTAACAATCAAGGTTGCAAGTATATAGTACACTTTACAAATTGATACTAATTCAAGTTGTGTCAAGTCTTGAGTAAGCACTGAGCTAGAGTAGGGTATACATAAGTTACTTTGCTGAGCTGAGAGGTGAAACTCATTTGCTTGGAATGTAGAGGAGTAGTTTTTACCTGAATTGGAGATCAGCTTAGGGCAGATGCCAAATCACCAACAACTGGAAAGGATGCTGTGAAGCTTTGTCACCTAAATAGTGTTCATTATATCATCCACTAATTACAGTTATTGGAGTTTAATAATGTGAAAGTTAAGCAGTGTAAGATTAGTACATCCCTACCCACTAGTGTGTCACTCAAAATATAATAGTATAGTAGAGAAATTGGAGATCAAACAATGGTAGAGGATGCTACATTAGAATATGAATCCAAAAATGACAACTGCATTACCCCTGACATCTTGAAAGTACAACCACTTGACTGTAAAAAAATAAGCCATGACCACAATTGTTTTTTACTAAATGAAATGAAGCAATTCCGCAAAATTAGAAAATGAAATATTGCTGCTTGACAGTGCTCAATGCTGAAAGCCTGAGGCAATTCAATTTTCTGAAAATCTAATTGAATATCAGCATTAAGAAATGACTCCAATTTCTTATCATGATAGGCAAAAAAAAGCAAAAGGAAACAAAAATGTGGCTGAATTTGATTGATTTGCACTGTAGTTTTTGGATCTTTGAATAAAATTTTGCATTGTGAATGTAAATGATTTTGTTTCATTCATGTTGTAAAATGATCCCCTCATGTAACATCTATTATAAGAGTGATAATTGATTTATTGTTTTTTTGTAGTTTATCACAAAAGAAATAGAATCAAGGGCAGCAGAGGTCCAACTTAAGATTCTGGATTACATAGAGGGGTAACATTAATGAATTTGTCCTATTCTGTGTGTACATTTGATCAATAATGTCATAATTGATCCCTGCTACATGCTTAAATGTACACAAAAAAGATGGTCACAGACAGATTTTGAAGTGCAGAAATAGTACACTGGATGTTCATTTTATGCTTAAAGCTAACTCACAGGATTTCTCTATGCATGTCAATATATTATTTCATTATTGGGACATAAAAGGAGTGTAAATTTAATGCTGCTTCAAACAACCAAAACATATAGATCTGAATGAAATTATTAATGTTTTTGCTGTAATGGGGCATTATTCATATTAAATATATAATGCTTTTCTTATTAGTGAATGTATATATATCTATATAGATGATAGTGCTTTGCTTTATGTGAATAGAGTGAAATAGTGAAGTCTTAAAAGATCAAAATGTTCTCATGGGCCTAGGGCCCCATGATATGTTAATACAACAAATCAAAGGTATGTAGAAGCTGTGTTGCTACAAATTGTTTTCACCCTAATATGTTTGTAACAATATTGATCCTAACCACTGATTACTCAATCAATTCAATTGTAGAAATATATTGATATCTATTAACATATTGAATATGTTGAAAGCATTTTGCACCAAAAACTTATGAATTTTTTCAGAACTCTTGAACAAAGAATTGCTCAAAAAAATATATTCCATAAAATATTTATCTTTTTCCCAATAGTTTTTAGGAAATGAAAAAAATCAGCTAAAAAATTAATTTCATGCAGTTACTGTAAAAAATGTGGGGCAAATTGAGCCCCTCCATACACTTAGGGTTAAGTCATTGCAACAGTGTATTCCCAGATCATGTCAACCAACTGAAATTACTTTATTAAACTAAATATTGGAACAAGAATATAAGTAATATTTTTTTGCTATAAAACCTTTGACAGCCAGTTGACCCTAATCACACTGATACAATGGCTTCTCCTATTCTTGTTTTACATAAAATTGAATATTTATCAGATGTACTACTTCAAAATATCAAATATATATTATACAGTAGTGTGCAAAGTTCTCAGACACCTAACTGAAAAATTGTTTTTACAGTAATGAACATTATAGCTGTGATTTTTTACAATTGGGATAATTTTAGCATTGTGAATTCAAATTTCTTCTCAATTTTTATGTATGCAATTTAATTTTCATCTATGTCCCTGTAAAGGGCCCCTAAAACTATGTTAGTAAATATGCATGGTGTGTAAAATATAACACAAAAATTGTATTCAGCATGAAAATTAGTATATTCACAATTTTTTGTAAGAATTTATTTTGAAGTTTCTGAAATATTGGTCGTCAAATCTTATGCAAATGCTGTTACATTGCTAATTGAGATGCATTATAACCAAGATAGCAATAGTTATAATAGTTCAATTTTATTACTCATATATAATCCTCATGCATATTTAAACATGCAAAATAAGTAAGGTGATATGATATTTCATCATATATAATGTTGAGTTACTATTTTTTAATTTCCTTGGGAAATAGCAAATTTTTACAATTACTGGCCACATGGACATAGGTATCTCAGCCTACAGAACTCAGAATAAATATGTTTCATCAAATGATTAAAAAATTATGATGATAGTAAGGCCAAATGAGACATAAAACAATAAACACAATTTGAATGATGTTTTAAATTCCTTTTGGTCATCAAAGTGTTAATATAATAGTGAAAGCTAAGAAATAAGACAATCATTCAAATCTCTAGGTCATAAGCAAACAATTTCTGAACAGCAAATAACTCTATGTGATACTTTGCTAAAAAGAAATAAGAGACTTAGTTTGCACAATCCATTAAATAGATGAAACAAGGAATACACATTACTCCAATTTGAATATAAACATTGCATTAATCACAATTACACTTATAGTAATTCGTATGGATAACATCTACATCATGCTTAGGAGTTTGTAATCAGAGAAAATTTGTTTTCTGAATCAATAAAAAATTATCAATTTCAAAATAATGATGTTGAAGTGAATGATTGAATTTTGTTTCAACAACTGAAAATTCAGAGCTACAGATTATTTAATCACTTTAAAACGGGTAGTTTGTTTTTTTTAATTGAATAAAATCAACCATAAAAATGACATTTGATATCTATATTATAACAATATAGTAAGTTCGCATGTGCCTTTATCAATAAATATTTTGTCAACACCAGTTAAGATTTTAGTCATTTTCTAATAATTTTTTCAGGCTTCTTATGCTACATTTCTTGATATCCTCACAATCTCCTTCAATATCCAGATTTTCCATTGGTAAATCATCAACAGTTGATAAGTATAAATAACTTGAAGACATAAAGTTGGCCTTGTCCTCAGATAGTTTGATGTGCATATCTTTTTCACATTTGCACTTTACAAATCCAATTAAATCATTTCTTGCTTCTGCCAGTCTAGTTTCAACTGAGATCTGCTCAACATTTCTTAATTTGCTCAACCATTCTGAATTTAGTGGAATATCCTTACCATCAATCATTTCTATGCGCAACGTGATCTAAATAAAAATACATTTCAAAGATCCATGATTTTTTTGCTTAAGTCTTAAATAATATAACATAAAAATATATTGTAGGATTTCACTCTTCAAAGTAGATTAATAAAAGAAAGTAATTAATGCAAGCTCAATTTATATTTTGAACCAAAAATGTTTATTGCTTACATTATTATTAGCATATGATTCTAAACAATGAAACAATATATATATATATATATATATATATAT
>CABFPE010000593.1:217785-232131 GCA_900660155.1 Hofstenia miamia
ATATATATATATATATATATATATATATGTATATATATGTATATATATATATATATATATATATATATTGATTCAGTTAATTTTACCAAAACTGACGAATGCCGTGGTTTTCTTTGAAATGCATTTCCAATTAAGAGTAATGCGGTTGATAAACTCAATAACCAATCTATGCATTTCAGCCTCAAGATTTTTAAGATATCATTTATTCAACAATTTTTGACGGACCAAGTCGTACTGTAAGCATGGCCTTACGATTTGGCGTATAATTTACTAAAATGATCACAAAAAAGAAAAAAACAATTCACATAAAGTCTAGCATTAAATATAAGTAGTTGCCTTACGAAATCAATTCCAAGAATTTAATAATTTTAAACACATCGGCAATTACTAAAACACTTTGCTTTATTTGATGTTGCGTAAAGACATTTAAAAATGTACATTTAAAAAATGAGCTCATTCATAGTAAACAATTTTCTAAATCTTAAAATTTGATACTTCATTTTCAATCAAACTACATATTACAGAGTTTCATTTGCAGGAATGTATATCTAAGTTTTTTTGTTTCGAGGTGCAGCATTTCTAAAAATTCCTTAGTCTATGTTACTTGCAAAACTCCCTAATATGTTCGGCCAAAATTTGAAATGTCAATTTATTTTCGGTTTGTTTCGGAGCAAATGCACTGGCAATAAGCTGGGGTGGGGCCCGTAGCGAGCACGAGCTCCTATACTATGGGCACGGACCCGGTATACGGGCTCTGCATGAAAACTTGTCGTTGTTACTCGATGATCTACATTCTTAAAATTATTTGTTTGATGTACATTAGGTCTATTCTATATATCTATGTATATGTGTTTAGTGTAATACTAACCTTCATGTAGATTTATCGTGGAAATTACAAAACAGTACATAAGATATTGCACATAAAATTCATTGCCTTCATCAGTTTGAATGAATACAATATCACTGTGATCTTCTGATATTGCATTATTAATAATATAGTACTTGTGTACATTATATTGTAACGTAAGAAGCTAACTCCAGAAGACGAAATAATGGAATTCATTTATTTTTAAATGTCATACAAACAGTGCAGTGTAATTTCAAATAAAATATTTTCATACTTTTGGTGTCCTGTCAATTATGGTTTTGGGCCCAGATTTATATGCTTAAAAATATCGGGAAATATTTGTCGTCAAATATTGCGCCGAAATTCCGAAAATATGTATAAAAACTACATTAAAGGGAACAGAGATTCAATTACCAAGGTATACACATTTATACTAATAGACACATAAATGGTGTTTCAAGTAATCAACATTTATAAACATTCGTCTTTGAATTTGATCCACCTAGACTAGAGGCACATATCTGTATAAAGGAACATTTAAAGGATTAAAATCAACTTCATGGATTTATTCTTCATTATAGCTTGTGCAAATGTTCTCATAGATTGTAAATCGAGATTTCCTGTAAGGCAGTCAGTTTTTCTTTGTACATCTCTCCCTGTATTAGTTCTGCAACGAAATAACCGCCCTTGCAACTACGTTATAGCTTCAGGACGAAATTGAAAGGCGCCGTAATGAAACACAATTCCTACATTAAGTTGTCGTCCAGCAAGTGTTTGTTCATTAATTTGCTCAAAATGATGATTTTATAGCTGTAAACTTTTCAGTGATTTTAACAAAAAACTTAATTTTTTATTGATGGAAACTTCATTGATTGCTATGATTTTTAGTTAAACATCATTTACCTACAGGCATAATGGGCTTAGCATACGGCACGGGCAAGCCAATGGGCCTATTTTCATAGGTACGGGCTACGGACCGGGCACGGGTATGGGCCCTACCCNGCAGGAATGTATATCTAAGTTTTTTTGTTTCGAGGTGCAGCATTTCTAAAAATTCCTTAGTCTATGATACTTGCAAAACTCCCTAATATGTTCGGCCAAAATTTGAAATGTCAATTTATTTTCGGTTTGTTTCGGAGCAAATGCACTGGCAATAAGCTGGGGTGGGGCCCGTAGCGAGCACGAGCTCCTATACTATGGGCACGGACCCGGTATACGGGCTCTGCATGAAAACTTGTCGTTGTTACTCGATGATCTACATTCTTAAAATTATTTGTTTGATGTACATTAGGTCTATTCTATATATCTATGTATATGTGTTTAGTGTAATACTAACCTTCATGTAGATTTATCGTGGAAATTACAAAACAGTACATAAGATATTGCACATAAAATTCATTGCCTTCATCAGTTTGAATGAATACAATATCACTGTGATCTTCTGATATTGCATTATTAATAATATAGTACTTGTGTACATTATATTGTAACGTAAGAAGCTAACTCCAGAAGACGAAATAATGGAATTAATTTATTTTTAAATGTCATACAAACAGTGCAGTGTAATTTCAAATAAAATATTTTCATACTTTTGGTGTCCTGTCAATTATGGTTTTGGGCCCAGATTTATATGCTTAAAAATATCGGGAAATATTTGTCGTCAAATATTGCGCCGAAATTCCGAAAATATGTATAAAAACTACATTAAAGGGAACAGAGATTCAATTACCAAGGTATACACATTTATACTAATAGACACATAAATGGTGTTTCAAGTAATCAACATTTATAAACATTCGTCTTTGAATTTGATCCACCTAGACTAGAGGCACATATCTGTATAAAGGAACATTTAAAGGATTAAAATCAACTTCATGGATTTATTCTTCATTATAGCTTGTGCAAATGTTCTCATAGATTGTAAATCGAGATTTCCTGTAAGGCAGTCAGTTTTTCTTTGTACATCTCTCCCTGTATTAGTTCTGCAACGAAATAACCGCCCTTGCAACTACGTTATAGCTTCAGGACGAAATTGAAAGGCGCCGTAATGAAACACAATTCCTACATTAAGTTGTCGTCCAGCAAGTGTTTGTTCATTAATTTGCTCAAAATGATGATTTTATAGCTGTAAACTTTTCAGTGATTTTAACAAAAAACTTAATTTTTTATTGATGGAAACTTCATTGATGGCTATGATTTTTAGTTAAACATCATTTACCTACAGGCATAATGGGCTTAGCATACGGCACGGGCAAGCCAATGGGCCTATTTTCATAGGTACGGGCTACGGACCGGGCACGGGTATGGGCCCTACCCTAGGCAATAAATTTTCCCATATAGAAAAAAATGACTATGTTTCTTATATTGAATACCTCAATGAAATTTTGAAGGAAATCTCTGCCTTAGTTGCGTTGTTGTTTGTTGTACTTCAAGTCGCCATGCCGTGGTCAGACGATATATGATGAGCTCATCTATGTAGGAATAATCATGATAATGACAAAATTTACTATAATGGTTTTTGGCAATGGAACTGGGTAGCTGTCAAGCGAATTACGGTTTTGATTCTATTTTGCTATACAAAACATTATATGTACAGTAAATTTTACATGAATATTTGAATATTGACACATTGAATTCCATGTCATGCGATCCATATTTAAAGCATGCCATGTCAAAGCTGGAAGAAGTACCCTCAATTGGTAACCAAGACTGGCCGGTCCCGGTCATCTTCTTGCTGCGTTGAGCAGTGCGGTACATATGTTACCCTAATGTGGGTACAGCTTTGATCGGTTCCTACATTATAAAGTACCGGTTTTGAAAGCTATACCTGGTCTCACCGTATTTATAGGTTCAATTCTCTTTTTGACCGGTTATGACCGGCATTGCTGTTTCCAGTTCATTTTTTTGCATTACATAATGCATTTGTATTTGAAAGAACGTGTACGGAACGCATATGCGTCTAAGTTATCAGATTAAGCCTAAATCCCTCATGGTTCATTTAAAGGCAAGAACCGCAAAATTGAGAGAAATCAACCAAGGCTTTTAATTTGCAATCATTAATAACGCATTTCGTTTGAATATTGGTAATTCTATGTAAATAATTATTCCGTGAATGATTTTAGTAATTAATGGCAAGCTGTGATTACCTATTCCACTTGCCTGCGCTTCCTTCTACCAATTATACTACAAGACGTCCAGCTTAAAATTAAAAGTTTAATTAAGGTAGTAGAATTGTAGAATTTATCTTCACAACTTCACCGCATTTGTATTTATATTTAATCAGATCAGTTAAATGCATCTATGTGGTGATTTTCACCATTGAAGTAAACAATAGAAAATCAGCAGAACTAATAGATTTCATATTGCTTCTCCAATAATGGATATAACTTTGGTTTTAAATTTAAACAAATAATTCATTTGAACTCTATCTCAGCCAGGGGTGGTTCTTTAGCACCCCATTTTAAGGAATAAGTCTGATTTCAAAGAAGACTTATCCCTAATTTTTAGAAAACCCAATCATTAAAAGTGGTGTAAATTTTTGAATATTTTTTTGAGATAAATTCGTTTTATACTATAAACCAATATTTTATTAATTTCATCCTCGATCGATAAGTTGTTCCGTAAAAGTTTTTATATATCACTTATCACTTAGGTATATGATTGATATTCTTGTAATTAGTTATAATCCTGACACATTTAGCACCATTCTGCTATGGGAACATTTTTTTCAAATTTTTTGTGACTATAGCAAATATTCTGACTTTAGAGCACCTGCTAAATTACAATACTGCAGTCTTCCACATAAATTGTTAAAATTTACCTCAACTGTGCCCTTGGTATCCAGATTGAGTTCATAATCTTTTGACACACCATTTGTAAGTTCATGAAAATCAACTGATGTGGATCCCATGGGATCATCTCCATTGACTGCAACGCCATCATAATCCCAAACACTGATCTATGCACTTAGTTAATTAATAAATACTGGCAAGATAAACACCATGTAATCATGTACCAAAAATATTGGTCAAAAGAACCATTGAAACATAAAGCAATTGAAGAATTAACGAAAGAAACATGATAACCAAAGGGAATTAGATATTACAAATTTTTAAGAAGCGAATCAAAGCAAAATATTTTGACAACAACAAAAAAGAAAATGTAATATTAAAGTATGAGAAGAACATTTTGAAGTAGGAAAACATATAACAATTGATGATGAAAAATATAAATATATATATATATATATACATATATATACATGTATATATATATATATATATGTATATATAAATATATATACATATGTTTGTGATGTAAGATATTATTAATGTACCATTAATTCAGTAGTTCGAGGACGCAGACACATTTCAAAGTGTTGCATCCAATCAGGATTAGTTGTCCATTTCTTAACAGTGCTTTTCTGTTCTTCTGACGAATTAATGAGATTGAATTTTACGTAAGGATCAGATGTCACCAAATCTGCAGTCATTAGCTTACGAGCTCGTTTGAGTGTGATGAAGAGTTTTCCAATGACTTCATTGAATCTTTCATCAAACTTAGCAAAACAACTTTCAATACTCTCTGTAAGATCACTCTAAACCATTAAATGACATGAAGAAAATGCACAGCGGAATTTAAAATTCTTAATTTGCAGCAGCACTAAAAAACATTGTTTTTCGAAATAATTAGAAATTTTTGATTAACTTCCAAAAGCCTTTCACCATCCTCGTCATTATGAAGATTATGTTCTTCAGCAAATGTACACAATACTGGAGGTCAATTGAGTTTATTTTAGTGTTTGGGACAACGTAGGCTCTACGCAGTATTGGATTGTACGCAACAGCACTTTAACCAGTACTGGAGCATAACATTAACGCGTAATTGTATTTTGGACAAGGAAATTCAGCATTTTTACACAATCACGGAATTTTCTGAGTACTGGACCTACGCCGTACTGGATTTGGTTTGTAATACTGATATAGAAATTACTATGCAAATGTACAATATAATTGGCGCCGGCATAAAATCAAGAGATGCATGTCGGATCAAAAAATTTGCCACCACGTAACCCACATCCGTCCATCCACATTTCCTATTGTATATTACTATCCTTAAGAAGTTTTTACGAGGTGTAATTTTAAAAGGGAACTAAAAGGAACCTATTTTCCAAAAAAGTTTTATGTAGGTGTTAATCTTTTCAAGCAGACTGCAATAGGGTTGTTTAAATAAAATCTCAAATTTTATTCACTTTATCAAATTTGAAAGCGTTGCGCAAGTGTTTCTACAATAAAGGCAGCTGCTGGTGAATTTTTCAGAGAAAGAGTTGTTTTTCATTCTATGCGCGCATTCAAATTGTTTCAAATAACTTTAGCACTAAGTCTATTCACTAAATGCCTTGCTGTGTTAACAATATGTGGAAAAATAGCGCAATGCGAAAAGTAAATAAAAATGTCAGCTAACAAATTAGGGGCCAAATTATAAATGTTTTCAATTAAATTTAATAAACATATTTTATAGAAACTAAATTACTTTTTCAACATCTTTCAAATTTTGTTCATCAAATATTGCTTCCCAATGAATTACAGTCTCTGGTGAAGAATCAACTTCAGAATATACTTGATCCAAGTTTAATGTCACAGTGGTACCACTTCCAATAATTTTTTTATCGCCATCCACCATTCCCAATACAATATATACAAGTACATGTTTGATGTCGTCAACGTATACAAGTCTCTCACGATACTTCCGGCCATTGGTATAGGTTACACGTCTCGTACAGCCTTCAATGCCATCAATGGACTTGCCCTCTAAGACAATTTCAGAAATATTGGGATAAACATTTTGTGCTTCGACGGAAAANTATATATATATATATATATATATATATATGTTACAGAAAAATTTTGAAATTAGGAATTTCTTGAAATCCCTAAAATTCAGTGAACTTGTAAAATTGGTATTTCACATACCTAATATAATAAAAATTGAAATACCTAAATACTTCATGTAGGTATTGGAAAAATACTAAACTTGATTCTAACCCTAATCCTAATGAGAACTCCTCAAACTTAGTTGTTTTTGAAGTTTTTAGTATACATATATATATATATATATATAGTACTGGAAATATGTATTCGAACACGTCGCAATTTTGAATAAATAATGAAGATTCATTGAATAGTGTGTGCCTAAAATTATAACTAAGTGTTACTTTGATTACGAAAGGAAAATTTGTATGTCTAATACCAAAAAATATGTAGAATTGGCTATTAATTCTTAATCAAAATTAGAAAACTTGTATTAGAAAAATGTATTCGGTCACCTGAAAAAATTTTAACAAATGAGCAATTCCAAAAAAAAGTAAATTCAAAATCATATTGCACCCCATACCATTACAGACTTCCCACCATAATCCATGCTCCCCCGAGTAAATTGAGGCAAGAATCTGAACCTCCGCTCAGTTGGTCTCTTTGTCAACATTATTTTCGTTGACTATAGCTCAAATCTTGGCTCATCTGAAAATATAACATTACACCAATGCTCAGATGAATTGTCTCTCATTAAATTGGCCAAACTCACCCAGCGCAGACCTTGCTTTGGTTAAGAATGGCTTTCTGGGTACCATGAAAGTCCCAATTGAGTACTTCTTCAGGATGTTCCGCACAGTTCTTGCTGTCACAAGATGACCATCAGCCCATTGTTTGCAAAATTTCTCGGAAGTTTTCCTGGGATTTAGCTTTAACGGCACATAAAAGCTTATTAGGAGGTTTTAGAGGTCTTCTTTAGTCTTCCATACTTTGGCTTGGGCAATGATGTTTTCAGATGTGAAACGCCTGATGATATCCCCGACAGTACTTCGAGGTCGCTCTACAAGTCGGACTACATTACGTTGACTCATCCCTTCCAAATGTTTGGGGATAATCAACACGTGGATGGCAAGAGGTACGTAACCACGCATCATATATGGCAAAGAAAGAGTCTTATTAGACATTTTTAATATAAATAGACTGAAAAAAGCTCAACCAATGAAATTTTTTTACAGATTCTCTGATTTTTTCTGAAGTGGCAAAATACATTTTTCCAAGAAAAGATCATCTAACTACAAGCATTGTAGCATTTCTCCTTGAGATTTAAAGTAAACAGTGATAATTATGGTTCAACATTGATGAATTAAGAATAACTATAACATTCTTGGCGTCCATTTCTTAGAAATATTTATGAGAAATCATGGGTAGCCGAATTCATTTTTCCACTACTGTATATATATACTGTATATATATAATGTAAGCATTTATACAATTTATTTGCATAAAATGTTCAAAAATTAGTGAATACATATTAACCCTAAGTAACTCTGACATTTATTGCAATTTATGATGACTTCTAAGAAATTTTTCAAACTTTCACTAGGCACTTGGGCTGGCTTTGGGTCATTTATTGACTGAAATTATCTAGTTGCCACCTGACGTCTCTGCCATGGCCTTTATACCTTCTTTGTATATTAGGAATTTGAATATTTTTGCAGAAATCAGATCTTCCATTGATAATAATATAATATTTCAAATAGACAGTTTGGGCTTAACTGAGATGTTATTGACTATATAGACATAGCCAAACTGCATATAAATATATATATATATATATATATATACATATATATACATGTATATATATATATATATATGTATATATAAACATATATACATATGTTTGTGATGTAAGATATTATTAATGTACCATTAATTCAGTAGTTCGAGGACGCAGACACATTTCAAAGTGTTGCATCCAATCAGGATTAGTTGTCCATTTCTTAACAGTGCTTTTCTGTTCTTCTGACGAATTAATGAGATTGAATTTTACGTAAGGATCAGATGTCACCAAATCTGCAGTCATTAGCTTACGAGCTCGTTTGAGTGTGATGAAGAGTTTTCCAATGACTTCATTGAATCTTTCATCAAACTTAGCAAAACAACTTTCAATACTCTCTGTAAGATCACTCTAAACCATTAAATGACATGAAGAAAATGCACAGCGGAATTTAAAATTCTTAATTTGCAGCAGCACTAAAAAACATTGTTTTTCGAAATAATTAGAAATTTTTGATTAACTTCCAAAAGCCTTTCACCATCCTCGTCATTATGAAGATTATGTTCTTCAGCAAATGTACACAATACTGGAGGTCAATTGAGTTTATTTTAGTGTTTGGGACAACGTAGGCTCTACGCAGTATTGGATTGTACGCAACAGCACTTTAACCAGTACTGGAGCATAACATTAACGCGTAATTGTATTTTGGACAAGGAAATTCAGCATTTTTACACAATCACGGAATTTTCTGAGTACTGGACCTACGCCGTACTGGATTTGGTTTGTAATACTGATATAGAAATTACTATGCAAATGTACAATATAATTGGCGCCGGCATAAAATCAAGAGATGCATGTCGGATCAAAAAATTTGCCACCACGTAACCCACATCCGTCCATCCACATTTCCTATTGTATATTACTATCCTTAAGAAGTTTTTACGAGGTGTAATTTTAAAAGGGAACTAAAAGGAACCTATTTTCCAAAAAAGTTTTATGTAGGTGTTAATCTTTTCAAGCAGACTGCAATAGGGTTGTTTAAATAAAATCTCAAATTTTATTCACTTTATCAAATTTGAAAGCGTTGCGCAAGTGTTTCTACAATAAAGGCAGCTGCTGGTGAATTTTTCAGAGAAAGAGTTGTTTTTCATTCTATGCGCGCATTCAAATTGTTTCAAATAACTTTAGCACTAAGTCTATTCACTAAATGCCTTGCTGTGTTAACAATATGTGGAAAAATAGCGCAATGCGAAAAGTAAATAAAAATGTCAGCTAACAAATTAGGGGCCAAATTATAAATGTTTTCAATTAAATTTAATAAACATATTTTATAGAAACTAAATTACTTTTTCAACATCTTTCAAATTTTGTTCATCAAATATTGCTTCCCAATGAATTACAGTCTCTGGTGAAGAATCAACTTCAGAATATACTTGATCCAAGTTTAATGTCNTTGGCGCCGGCATAAAATCAAGAGATGCATGTCGGATCAAAAAATTTGCCACCACGTAACCCACATCCGTCCATCCACATTTCCTATTGTATATTACTATCCTTAAGAAGTTTTTACGAGGTGTAATTTTAAAAGGGAACTAAAAGGAACCTATTTTCCAAAAAAGTTTTATGTAGGTGTTAATCTTTTCAAGCAGACTGCAATAGGGTTGTTTAAATAAAATCTCAAATTTTATTCACTTTATCAAATTTGAAAGCGTTGCGCAAGTGTTTCTACAATAAAGGCAGCTGCTGGTGAATTTTTCAGAGAAAGAGTTGTTTTTCATTCTATGCGCGCATTCAAATTGTTTCAAATAACTTTAGCACTAAGTCTATTCACTAAATGCCTTGCTGTGTTAACAATATGTGGAAAAATAGCGCAATGCGAAAAGTAAATAAAAATGTCAGCTAACAAATTAGGGGCCAAATTATAAATGTTTTCAATTAAATTTAATAAACATATTTTATAGAAACTAAATTACTTTTTCAACATCTTTCAAATTTTGTTCATCAAATATTGCTTCCCAATGAATTACAGTCTCTGGTGAAGAATCAACTTCAGAATATACTTGATCCAAGTTTAATGTCACAGTGGTACCACTTCCAATAATTTTTTTATCGCCATCCACCATTCCCAATACAATATATACAAGTACATGTTTGATGTCGTCAACGTATACAAGTCTCTCACGATACTTCCGGCCATTGGTATAGGTTACACGTCTCGTACAGCCTTCAATGCCATCAATGGACTTGCCCTCTAAGACAATTTCAGAAATATTGGGATAAACATTTTGTGCTTCGACGGAAAACGGTTTGAGCCAAGACCAAATGAGCTTAATCGATGCTGGCACTCTTTTTGATAATTTAGTAGTACTTGCCATCTCTCTAAAATATCTGTGATTTCATATTGGATAAATATGTCTAAATCAACCTCTATAATAAGGGACTCAAAATCAAAATAAGATAAATCAGTAACCGAAGTAAAATTGTAATTATATTTAGTAAATTCTAAATATAACGTATATTATAAAATTCCTATGCAACAAATATCAGTTTTTAATGTTATAGGTCATAAATGATGTAATCGTGTTAGGTCACTCTAAGAAGTAGAATCGGCTCACAGATGTAATTGAGAACAGCTGCATAAAATGAGGTCATTAAAGATAACCTTATATTTCGCCGTGGAATCGTATATATGATGTACACAGAAATGCTTAGCATGCTCCAATTTAATACGTAAATCTCTAATGCATGCAATGGTTTTGTTATGATTCGATACAAATTAACATGAATTCAAGAAAACTAGCTTTTGGTAGAATTTGGGGTAAAGAATTTTCTCAAGTCTGATGCACCGATTTTACTCTACCCGACACGACAAGGAAATATTTAAATTAGTGCTGAGATTTATATTTTGATTAATACTCGCGATTAATCGGCTTAATTTTATTAATTAGTTCGGATTAATCGCGATTACTAGGTTAATTAATCATTTAATCTTTCGCTTTAAAGTCATTTGCACTCAAGGCTTAGTCCTTTGATATACCGATAAAAGTATACCTATATTAGAATATTTTATGATTTTGAACGTAAAATTTAAAGCTGTGTTGATAGACTGTTGCACTCTCAAGTTGATTGTCAGTTAGACCCGTCTGGACTAGAGGTGTGAGCGGGTGAAGTTGCAATTATCCACCTCCGCACCGCAAAAACCTATCAGTTAAAATTTAGCTCATTAAATGCTTAATATGTTTAAATTGTTCACAAAATAGAATATCGTGTCCTGGTCCAATGATTGTTGTCGCTTTTGTAAAACTCTACCCGAAGTTGAGAAAAGTCTTTCGCTGGTGGCTTCTGAAGCCGGTGAAGCAGAATTTTCGTAAGGGTTCCAGTTTTGGGAATTCTTCTACTACTTCTGTAAGTCAGGGATGACTGCCCCTAAGTGGCATTAAAAGTTTTGATTAATGTAGGAGAAATCGAATCTGCATGATTGCTACGATTTAAACCACAGCACTGCAAGTCAAATTTCTTTACCAGCAACTGCATCGCACCACGGCTGAATCCCTAGGGTACCCGGCACACCTCTAGTCCCGACCCATATAGAATTATCTCGTTTCTACCCCGATTAGCCAATAAATTTTCACTAAGTTTCCACTAACTTTCAGAAATATGAGTTTTTCAACATTTTCTAATTATAATCTATTTCTAAATTTTGTGATGATGCAATGACGCTCATTTTCAGATGATGATGATGCTCTAGTAAATACTTTTCTTGCTATTGCAACAAGTTTTGTACGAAAAATATACTCCATGCACATTCAATTTATTTATTGCAAAGCCCTATTACGAGTATAAATTAGCATCGCTTTCTTTGGTCACAACTCACAGTTGCATGGTAATTTTCAATAAATAGGATGTGACCCGACCCATTATATTTTGCTCAAAGCAATGACCCAAACTGACCCGGCTTCTGGTTGACTTGACTCATTTAGAGATGTATTTGCGTACCGTTGTTTTCTTGGTAAATACATACTACAGTAAAAAAATTTTTAGCACGTCAATTTTAAGAAATGTTTTATTCTTATGTTAATAATTACTCCAAGGTCATTGAAAGACAATCAGATTTTTACTATGTAGATGGAGTAGTCAGTCTATTTGTTCCGATATATGTGAGGGTGATCACCAGAGTGGGAAACGGTTAACCCAAGCCGAACCGCAACTTGGATAAAAAATAAAATGGGTTGGGTCGCAAGTCCTTTATAACCGCTAAGTTGGAAAAGCAATTACAGCAATTACAGATTTCAAGAACANTTTTTCCACATTTACAAAAAATTTTCTTCAAGACTATTAGCAAATTTGAAAATGCTTAATGGGAAACATACCTTAATGCAATGTTGAAAATTTTATCAAAACCTATTTCTGTGGCTGAATAAGTTAAAAAGTTTAACTATTTCTCTTTGAAAATTTCGATTTTGAAAAAGATTTAAATTCTCTCCATAACTAACTTTCATGTAAGGTTTCGAGCCCATGAAAGCAACAAAGAACTTAGACTGTTTCTTGATATCTGCAAAGATCTCCCAAACCTATTGAGGCGTGCACGGCCCAAAACAATTCCTAAAATTAATAAATTGTCCATTAATCAGTTCTTTTAATTTTTTTTGATCGATTAATCGCAACGAGTAATCTTCATTTGTCCTAGACTTAATTGCAGTGATAATATTTGAAAAGTCTAAATAATATAATAAGGCTAGACTTAGTAAGGTTCTTCAAGAAGACAAATTGATGTAATTTTTTATTAATTATGGGATATCGTGTACGAACATAACACTAGAAGCACCGATGTCCCAGAATTGACACAAATTAGTTTGTCGTTCTGTCTTAAAGTATCAAGACCTTTGAGTATATTTCAAATATCCCCGCACTTTAGTCAGTTTTGCGAGGTATAACATTAATCATGTTTGAATGTTAAATGTAGCATTAATACAGGTTGACATGGTTTAATTTCATTTCTTCCTAAAAGAACCAACCGTGTTAATTTTGACAAAAAATTTTCTTTGAGTATTTTTCTGAACACAATGTGCACTTTCAAGATAGAAACAGCATTGTGACAAGGTTTTCTGGAACTGATTACTGCGTCCAGCTCACGTTAAAGATATCTTTTTCTGCATTTAAGACCGTTTTGTTGTCAATTTCCATAACAGTAAGAGAGGGAAGTGCCTGTAGTTGTGCACAGCACATTTTCGCGATCCATTTTTAGGAAGGTTTATTAATTTTGCTGGAACACTCAGTGCTCTAAGTATCGCAAAGTGAAATGTGAATCGTTTATGAAATATGCAGTCCCTCTTCATCATTCTTGCAATTGAAATTTCGGAGATATAATTCTTGAATTGGTCCCATTGTTTCGGTTAGTCTTTATATATTCAAGTACATTATTGGAGTAATTGCACACTGATAAATATACTAACATTATTGGTCAGTAATTACGCTTATTTTTTTAACCCTATTACATTTGATTGCACGTATTTTATCACATTTCTGTTAATAAAAAGTCATTTTTGAAACACAATTTTTGTTTAGTTAAATTTGTGTATTAGAATATCAAAATCTGGATACCAATTAACTGCTGTAATTGAAATAGCTAGTTTAATAACTCATATGTGTCAAATCTGACATATTTGGTGCTTTAAGAATATTGGATAATGAGTACTCCTAGTGTTATATATCAGGAGGCACGAACGAACTAAACAGCTAAATATACCTTTTTTCAATACTATTAATGACAATTCAAAGCGCTTTCCAAAAATATTGTTCATAGGCAGTATCGTATAACATTTAAGCTAATGATGTTGTCTCTAACTTTTTTAAAATATATGCGACCTTCAATCAGTGTTAATTGCTATAGTTATTAGTGTAACAAATCT
>CABFPE010000593.1:252324-294206 GCA_900660155.1 Hofstenia miamia
CCTTAAATGATTTTCAAAATTTTATTATTATTCTATTAGGTAATAATTTGAGAAACCTTTACTTGGAAAGAGGTCTTAAGTTACTTAGTCAAAACAGTTAGTCTAAGAGCACAGTGTAACTGCAACTTTTGCATAATTTATTTTTAAAACTTTTTTTCAAAACACCTTTCTCTAAATTAAAAAGAAAAAAATCAAAACAAAAGGGAAAAAACGGGTACCAAAGGAACATTTAAAATATAAACTGTAGGGTTTTATTTTTTACTGATATTTTTTTAAAAGTGGGGAAAATGTAAACCCATCATTTGGAAATTTTTTAAAATAGAGACTAGTTTAAATTTAAAGAAAAAAAAAAATTTTTTCTAGCAAAGTTAACATCAGATAACACAGAAGGAAAATGATCTTCTTACTGTATTTTGTCACTCATAGGCTCCTGTGGCAAAAAATACTCTCTGAAAAATGTCGGTAACAATTCCTTAGGTTCAACTTGGCATGCACTAAGGGTTTAACAGAACCTGTTAGAAGCGTCTAATCAGAGGGTAAATGGCTGGGGTTTTATTGGGTATTAATTGCGTTTTTTGAATAAAAATGAAATGGTTGTCTTTTATGTTCTATTTTTTATTTTTTTATTTTTTTTTTATGGAGGATATCGCTCACACGTTGTGTATGTGATAAAAATTTTTTTATTATATTTTTCTCAATATCAGAAAATGTAAATTTTTCTATTTCTATTTTTTTGTTATGTTGTCATTTTCTAACGATAATATAGAAGGTGGCTCCAATAATATAAAATTTTTTTTATAAAATAATAAGCTGTTTTTTTATAAAAGAAAAAACGAATGAAGCTTAAAAAAAAAATTTTTACAAGGGGATTAGAAGTGCAAAAACCTTTTATGACGAAAAAAAAGGCATTTTTTTTATACAAAATATAAAATTTTTTCACCATTGCATGCAATTAAAAAAGATGCGGATCTTCACTTAAAAAATAGAAAAATAGGCTTAATTAAATTAATTTTTCATTCCTTAAAAATTATTCGCCAACCTCGAAAGTACTAGTCAAAAGAATAAGTTTTGGAAAATAATCAAATGTTTGCAATCACTTGCAAGAACACAATAGCTGTAAATATAAGTTTTGGAAAATAATCAAATGTTTGCAATCACTTGCAAGAACACAATAGCTGTAAATATACATCTGTTAAATGTAAACTTCTGAGAATGCAATTCTAGGTATTTAGGATGCTAGATATCATTAACATTTTACTCATCTCTACAAGATAGGCAGTATGGTTTTAAAAGCTTAGGATATGGGTTTGGGTTGCCGTGGATCTGGATCTAGATATGGATAGATCCAATTACTGGATATTCACTGGATGTAGATGAGAAAATGAATTTTATGGATATCCATGAAGCGCTATGTATAAAAAATGGCTGTAAAATTTTTTATTATTTTTTTATCTTGATTGAACTTTGATTTGAGTTCTGCGGTGCTACAAAAATCCTGTCCCAGTCCCATTTGCTATCGTACCGTTCAAAATTTCTTAGTACTGTACCGGAAATCCTATATCTTATTACCGGTAGCATTTGGTCTTGCGGTAACGGTATCTAAAAAAGTTTAAAAACAAAAAAACAAGAAAACACAAAATAATCCATCAATATCTCAAAAAAACGAAAGTTCATTAACATGGTAAGATTCAAAGTTCCAAGCAGGTCAGGTTATATACTGTTCGGTTTGGGTTTGATTTCGGCTTGTAATATCTGATTTGAAAACTGGCTAAAACGGTCCGAAATTTTTAAAATTATGAAAGTACGTCATTGTAATTAATTGTAAATAGAAAAATGGCTAGTCTGCATTTACAAAATTCCTATCCGTAATTTCGTGTTTTCTCTTACATGCAAATGATCCACATGAGCTCACAGTCACAACTTTTGATAAATACAATAAATAGTCAACTTATTTCAAAACGATATGATGGTCCACTTCCTATTTCAAGAGAAAATTCATTACGATTTCCGGTTTTATCAAAACTCGTTACAAAATTTATAGTATTTCGCTGGCTCGAACCATGGACTTTTGTGATATATAATATATCGTTGCAGTTATCTCCTGAATTGTTCAATGACTTAGAATTCAATAAAAGTTGTTATAAAGTTTTTTCAAATTTGTAAATTAATACTCTTTCAATTTTCTCTTTGGCTTTCTAGTGATTTTTTTGCAGTTTCGGTTTGAAATGGTTCCAGTTATTAGCTTTAAATGGTTTGGTTTCATTTTGAGTGTTCGGTTAGGCTTGGTTTCTGAAAATTGGAACCGCAATAATGCGAAACGTAACTTAGTCAATCAGTAATTACGACTATGTACTTCTGATTAAAACAAACAAAAAGCAGCTCAAATATATACAATATACTAAAGTCCCGGTGCCTCCTAAGATATTTAAAGTAGTAACGGTCTCGTACCGATAACGGGACCGGATCCATGATTGTCATTTTCTAATGAGAATACATAATTTATTCAAACTATGAAATCACAAATTCGACTAGCATCGTACTAATAAGAAAATTTGACTGATTTTTGACTGTTATTTTGATTAGTACTACAAGCAAGTTTTTATTTGCATAAACTTCGGGTATAATGAACTTTTTAATAAAATAATGTGAAAAAGAAAATTGCATAAATACCAACTACTTTATTATTATTAAAATTACATGACATTTACCAGTGTGGAAACATTTAACAAGTAAAAAATTATTTACAATTATTAACACTATTTACATAACGAAATTTTCATAATTAATCAAAATACTAAATACAAGTTTACTATAAAACATTCTCTTTGTTCGAAAATGTTTGTCTTTTCTTCCCTATAGGCATGAAGTCAGTCATTCGCGCCTGTGTGCAATCGTAAGGCTTTGGCGAATTCTCACTTCTTTTGCGAGGTTTTAAATATTTCCTCGAACCACTTTCACTAGTTGAACTATTAACCTCATCTGTGTGTTGCACCCATTTATAATCTCCTGGAAGTGGTGTGAATTTCTTAAAATCGAAATTCCACTTTTTGGATGCAGCTTCTATGTGTTCATTTGACATCGCCGATGCATGTTGTTGCTGTAATTGAATCGGATCCACTATTCCGAAGAGATTCCTTCGAACCGTATCTCGAGTCTCATTCATTATTTGTATGCTGTACAATGAGTGGCGCTGAGATCTAAAGATAACAATAAAGGGAAAGGAAACGAATTAAACAATTAGCAGAACAAACAGTTTTTGCCAGTGACTAATTATATACACAACTAAACGTGTGCTAATGCCTAATCTGTCGAATAAACAGANATTAAAATTACATGACATTTACCAGTGTGGAAACATTTAACAAGTAAAAAATTATTTACAATTATTAACACTATTTACATAACGAAATTCTCATAATTAATCAAAATACTAAATACAAGTTTACTATAAAACATTCTCTTTGTTCGAAAATGTTTGTCTTTTCTTCCCTATAGGCATGAAGTCAGTCATTCGCGCCTGTGTGCAATCGTAAGGCTTTGGCGAATTCTCACTTCTTTTGCGAGGTTTTAAATATTTCCTCGAACCACTTTCACTAGTTGAACTATTAACCTCATCTGTGTGTTGCACCCATTTATAATCTCCTGGAAGTGGTGTGAATTTCTTAAAATCGAAATTCCACTTTTTGGATGCAGCTTCTATGTGTTCATTTGACATCGCCGATGCATGTTGTTGCTGTAATTGAATCGGATCCACTATTCCGAAGAGATTCCTTCGAACCGTATCTCGAGTCTCATTCATTATTTGTATGCTGTACAATGAGTGGCGCTGAGATCTAAAGATAACAATAAAGGGAAAGGAAACGAATTAAACAATTAGCAGAACAAACAGTTTTTGCCAGTGACTAATTATATACACAACTAAACGTGTGCTAATGCCTAATCTGTCGAATAAACAGACTGACCAAACTACAAATATTCGTAACTGCACTCTGTGTATTTAACCACATTCTTTAGTAATGTGTGATTATAATAGAACTCTAAAAGTGGATAACATTTTAAGTGTTTAGTCGTGTTACTTTCGTGGAGATCGAATGGTAATCGATGTAAAACCATATAAGAGATGGAATCTAAACAATTTTTTGACAAGTTTCACCCCGACCCTATATGGGGGTGACATTGTGATCTCATTTATTTCCAATTCAAAAGTGAAAACGTTAATGCAAACAAAGTGTATTGTAATCTATCTCAATGTAAAAAGCATTTCCAACTCAGAGTTTATTGTGAAAAATACAACTCCAAGATCCAAAACCTTAACAATTACCGAGTTTTTCTTTTAACATTTTATACATTGATATGATAACCATATTATAATATCGGTATGAATTTAGCTAGACACGAACCACGTTTTGGCCTGATCGGATTTCATGGTTAGCGTTAGCATAAAGTACTATATTTTTGCAATAAATGGGACTACTTAATATACTTCTCTTTGTTCACTTAAAGTTAAAATATTCGCCTTAATGTGTCNATTAATCCAAAAAGGTTAATTACAAAGCAAATATATACGTATACTTACCAAAGCAATGTAGAATAAAAGATGCGGCGGGAATAAAATGTAATAAAACAATTACCTTTGAATGAAATTGATGGATTGATAGAAGTGGGAAACCATGCCGGGATGAACTGAAATTTCTGAGGGAATGTTCGTCTAGAAGCCAAAGCGGAAAAAGGAAACGCAGTATGAATTCGAGATCGAGCCAAAGATAAATATGCACCCCTATTTAAAATATAACCATATGTCACTAAAACAACAAATCTGTTACCACAACAACGTCTATTAATAATAATAGAATACATTGACATTTTTATTAATTAGTATTAACGTAAACAATCGTTTATGGTGTAAACATCCTCTGAGCGGCATTGATTTTAAAATGCCGACAACTAAAATGATTAAATATTTAAAATAAGTAATTAGTGATGAAGCAAACAATTATTTACAAGATCTAAAACTTTTAAACAAAATTCACTGATATTGAAAACAAATTTATTCAAAATAAAGCTAATAATTAAAAATAGATATAAAGTAGTACTGGATCCGGTCAGTTTAAAACCGGTTAAACCGATCCGGTCCTGTTAAAGCCGGTTAATATGCAGGAGCCGGTTAATCAGGTTAAAATTCGGTTAAGAAATACTATTTTTGATTTTCAGAATTTATTAATTACAATGATTGCATTATTACAAAACAATAGCAATTATGGCAAAAGGTGCAGGAAATTCTACTTGTTGTTATTACTACATTTTGCCATTCAAATTATGAAAGAGTAATAAAAAATTATCAAATTTAAGAAAAAATGATGCACCGCCTCCAACATGTTTGAATTCGCATTATTGTTGCTAGAGTATATTTCAATTAGATAAAATCATTTATAAAGTTCTAAATTTCATAATATTATATACCATTTTGTCAACTACATACATAAATTTTGATAGACTTTGCTTTCATTTTCATAAATATTTGCTTTTAGAAATGTCATGTCTAAAATCCCGAAGACGATATATATATATATATATATATATATGGATATATATGTATATATATATATATATATATATATATATTGTAAGTAATTTCTACATATTATAACACAACTTAAGAAAATCTCCATTAACTTGAACAATTTTAAATATCTATAGCACATTTTATTTGTGCCATACAACAATAAAATTCCTCAAAATTGACCAAATTTGATGATATTAAACAAGCTGTATTTACATACATATATATAAATCGCTGATGCGAATGCAATTACTGAAGTCCAGAGTAGATAACAGTTCAGAAACATCTTTAAGGAACACGGAGGTATGGGGATCAGGGGAACGATAGACAATAAGCAGACGGATACAAATAAAATTAGGAGAGTTTCAAATGAAGTGAAGATGATTTGAAGAGGCATAAAATGCCACCACCACGACCAGTTGGGCGATAAACACGGATATGAGCATAACCAGGTGGAGTTATCAGTGACATGGCAACAGATGCATCAGGACGAAGCCACGTTTTAGTGATGACAGCGATAAGAAAGATTGCTTAACGAAATGCATATATATAAATCAATTTTATGTTAACATCTGGGTCAATTTCATTTTGAAATATAGAAATAGTATATTTAATTTGAATGTGATGCTAATTTTTAAAGATCCGGATAAAACCGGTTAAAATCCGGTTAAGTACAGAAGTTATCGGTCAAAGCATATGGGGCGCACAGCATTAATATAAAGCCTATTTAAAATGAACATATAATATTCTAGTATGTACCAACAAATGTAAGAGTAAAACGAATTCAACTTTTACCTGATGAAAACAAAAGGCAATGATGTGACAAGATCAATGAGGGTTTGTGTGGGTGGTAAGTAAGATTTTGGACAGAGTTCAGAGGCTTACACTCTACCGGTATCTGCTAAGAGCTTTAATTTAATTAGTGTATGACTCACTCTCCATTTCTACACTACTACGCAAAATTTATAATTTTCAACTTATTTTATATGTCTAAGTAATTACTTCTATTTTTGTTCATTGCTTATCATTTACAGTTTAGAACATGTTATATTGTTAACTTCTACACCGCCACTGCCAGCTAAAATATCGTTAAAATTAATATTTTTAGGGCCTATTTGATAATGCTATTCAATTCAACCAGTGTTGTAAATTTTAATTTATTCACCAGAAATTTTAATATATAATCTGTTAAACATGTATTAGTAGATTGTAGATTTCTAAAACATTTTACATATTTTCTAATAGAATTCAGCAAAATGCTTGTAGAACACTTTTCAGGATTGATTGACTTAATTGATTTCCTTAAAGCTGGAATTTCTAATTTCATCAACAACCCAATGCGTACTCTAAACAAGAGAAATAGAGATTTTCTCTATATGAAATACTAGAATTGGTTGAATGCAATCTGTTAAAAGATTTTTAAATATAAATGGATTTAATAAATACATGTAAATATAATTACAATATATATATATATATATATAACGAGGAATAGAACATTTAAAATTACACGTATAACATTATTGTAAGTGCCAGATATTTAGCACTATTCTAAATATAATTTCGATCAAAATCGTTATTAGAAATGGATAGGCAGTGAGACTGCTACTCTTTTCTTTGGCAAATTTGTAACAGCAGTTATGAAAAATACAACTAAACAATGAATAAATATATGATGCCTAAATAATAGATACAAATTTAGGATAAGGGAAAAGTACTTCTCCAACTGATAGCAAGAATTCTATTTGTGAATGTGCTGCTACACGTACGAAATCCTAAGTAAACAACTTTATACAGTTTTATGAAAAGATGAGAAAATTCTGACATATTTTATTAATGAGCATCTGACTTTAAAGATAAACCAAATGTTTTCTCAGAAGAAGCATGGCTTGTATTTGTCGTACAGATATTTTATAGAATTCAAAATTTGAATAAATTCTTGAACTATGCATATAATTCATCTTATCAAATTGCTATTATGCCAGGAATTTGTTTATAAATATGTACATGCATAATCTTTAACAAGAACAAGTAAATAAGTAAATATAATATCGCAAAAGCGATAACGAGTTGAACACCTTTTGTAACATTAAGCCATGTGCCATGATATTTAAGTCTTGATACAAAGCAAGGCCATGCTCTTTAGTAGGGCTTTGATACAAAATAAGGAATACTCTTCCTTGAAGAGATTCCTTTTGTGAAATATTGATTGTGTTTGCAGAAGAAATCGCTTTTGCTAAATATTATTTGATGAAAACTATCAGAATACAGAATTGACGTGCGAGCTGAAGTCTGTCATTATAGATATTTGATAACATTTCTAAAAGCATGCACATTATGGAAACCATGGAATTTTCATCTCGATCTTTAAAAATTGCTCAAGCTTTCTTTTGTTAATTTAAAACGGCTTAGAAATATTTTTTAGTGAATTATATTAGACAATAAGAAAAATATAAAAATGATCAAGGCTAGTCTGTTTTTCCCGTTCTTTGCCCGGGGCCAGCTTGGATAGGAATTTCAAGCGAATTGTCATCACAGCTAAATAACTTATCTATTGACAAAGTATTGAAAAGAGGAGGCATTCTGATCATCTTCCAAGGAAATTTATGGCCCTAGCAAAGTTTTGATTTTTTAGCAAATGTGTCAACTAGGCCTACACATATGTTCTATGCAAATTTATTTAGTATGCATGTTAGGGTTGTCTGTGCTCTGGTCTTGTTTGAAATTTGCGCTTGAGCAACATAATGGGTGCAATTTAGGGTTAGGGTTAGTGCAAAAATTTTTGTTAAATCGTTTGAATTTTTTCCCTCTCAAAAGCGATGAAATATTTCTTAAGCAAAACTGAACTGCATCATCTTGTCCAAACGCAGCTTTCAAACATGCCCAAAATATGGACAATCCTAATGTATGTGTTGCTTCATGCATTATTTTATTTTTCAAGTGCTTTCTTTTTCTGTTCAATCGTTCATGTAGCAAAGAAGGTCCCTGATTACTTCCAATTTTTTTACCCGCATTTGTTCAAGAGGGCACAAATGTCCTTTCCTGTTATTCAAATTGATGTGTACTGAAATTTAGATAAGTTAGCAAGATGAAAATTCATGACTTTACTTTTGTATGGATGAGATTGTTTTGTTGAAAATTGTTTTCTAAAATATGTCATATACACGGAATAGAAAACAAATAACCTATTGCGATTCACTGAGGACAGAATTGTCCCAAACTACGTAAGCAAATCTTTTGCAGACCTTAAGCCCTCTTTGAATTTAAATATTACGGGTTGATAATCAAATTACTTATGCTTCGAGAAAGATGGCAGCAATGGTAGATCTGCAAGTAAAAATTAGTCTATAATTTTGTTTGCTGATAACATCTATGATGAGAGAGTTACATCACTGTTGTTTTGTTTTTTTTTGGAACTTGAGAATTTATATTTTAATCAACTAATACAGAATCTGCAAAGTGTAGCCTTGCATCCAAATTTCGATACTATACATAAAAATGGGTGGTGTTCGAAATTTACTGGGGATTACAAAAAATGTTCTATGAAATGTGTCTGTCCTTGATTTTATTTGTAAAGAACACTCCAAAAAACTTTCCATTAAAAATTTCGATTTTTTAATTAGCATAATATACAATGCACAACATGAATTAGAAACTATTAAATAATTATCAAGCACTATTCATTAAATTTATCATGATACATTGAATTGTTGGATTAGGTAGCAAATTATGTTTGTAATGTTACACTAAATCAAATTTTGCTAAACATATGGAATACCGGTATTGGTTAAAATTTCTAAAATCGTGATTTTGAATATTGCCACGCCATGGGAACACATGGAAAAATTATTTTTACAATTTCAAAACAATTTTAATATGAAGTTATTCTAGCATGTAAAATGTGATCTTGCACTGCGGCTGATAACTGAAAGAGCTTGCATAAAGAAACGATTTGCGCCTAAGCTATTACTTTTAGAGAATTTCTTAGGTTTTTGGTTCTGAAGATCATGTCAGTAATATTTTCTACCTTTTGGGCAATCAAATTCCACTTTATTCATTTGAAAATCAAGCTGATATCAAATCCTAACATATATTTCCACTGAAAATGCTATTGGCCCAGTATTGTGAGCCTTCTTTAGAAGTGGATTTTTCACTAGTTTCTATTAAGGAAACCCACCATTTTTAGTTCTTACTGATTTTCTTATATAGAAATTGTGATGTTTAGTTCCAGTCATAAAGTGTGGAAAAAGGACTCCGTTCTTGCATATTTTGGATTGGAAACACCCTCAGTCCCATAAAAAATATATGGGGAATTAGGGTTCGCGGTATTTATAAAAAAGGGTAATCAATGTAACACTATAGCTAATATGAAGCATTCAATTCCTTATTTGTGCGACAACATCTTATATAATCTATTGGGGCATGATTTCCTATAAAACAGTATTGAGTTTGTAAGAACCAAGTTTAAGCAAATATAAATACTGCAAAAAATTTCTATGTGAAAAATGTATTAATACTTTAAATGAACTTCTGTTAAGGACTTTATGTGTATTTTCAAGATTAGCTAAAAATTCGAAATTTTGTTTAGAAAACCTTGACAGTTGCATTTAAAATGACTGAGGAGCTAAATATTTAAATTAAATTTATGTAATAATAAGTGAATTTTACTCTCCCTCTTGCGGTATCTCCCTGTAAAATCCTAAACGGATAATTATCTATAGTTTTAATATTTAAAAAATTATACATTAATATTCAAAAAGGAAAAATAGTTTTTGCTAAAGAGTGGTAAATCCAAATGTTAACATATTTTTTCATCACAATTCTAATCTTTGTCAAAATGACTTACATATATTAAGATAGGCATATTTTTTCGCCATCTTGCTGCTTAAAACATATAATATGTCTTAATATCACTCGTTTCAATTTTTCACTCAAATCATCTATCAAAATTTTGTAAGAATTTGGTAAACATTTCTTGGATAAAACAGAAACATTTTTTGTAATATTGCATAAAATTCCAACAAAACAAAACAATTAAACAAATGTTTGAACTCAACATCAGAGTTGCCGTTAACCAAGTAATTAAGTGCTAAACAATTAAGTGTGTTTTTGTATGACTAAGCAACCAAATATCAAAAACATTATGCCTAATATAGGTTATTTGATTCAAAGGTGATTTGTTTGAGGATGTACAACCTTAATTAAATTCATAATTTTCTATGTGAACAATTTTTAAAATTTTGTCGCATTTTCGTTAGTTTTCCACACTATTAAATCAGCAGTACAACTGTTGCGTAAACTATAATGGACTTGCTTTTGACGTAATCTAAGCTTAAATTCCTAATTGGCGTTATTTTTCCATAACATTTGCATTTTAAAAGTTATGCTAATTTTTTCAAAATCGCCTATGAATTAATTATAATTTATCATTTTAAAGTATATTTGGATTCAAACAGAATTTCGAATGTATAAAAACTTGCTTGTTTAAAAAAACTATGCTCTTTAAAAAGTATGCACGAACAATTTATTAAATGTAATTAAATAAAAACAATTAATAAAGGTTTAATTTACAATATGATTCTCTTTCACCTAAACAAGATTTTCATTTCTTTCAAATAAGAAAATTCTACAAGCGCATTGAAAAAGGTGAGATGTCCAAACGTTTACAAAACTTATGAAATAATATATTAACACAAGAAGGACGGGAGCGGTCATTTTGACCACAAGTGGGTATTGGACCTTTAATAACGTTGTTGGTACATGTTTTATACACCTCATACAGTACTACTTTTAATGATTCTTGGTAGCCAGTAAGTGTAATGCACAATTTTTTGTCAAGATTCCCAAAATTTCTTCTGGTTTATAAGCCTCTGTCTATCAATTTAAGTAGATGCATTGAGTTTCAAAGGACGGCCTAGCCGTACCACGGCAATTCGCTCTCAGTTCTTACTTCAATTGGGGATTATTAAGGAGAAAAATGATATATTTCCAACGTTCTCGCTAACTTCAGAGCTATAATACAGAGCATTTTTGTTTGGTAGTTAATGTTAATTACTCTTCAATTGTGTTAAAATCCTTCTTTAACTTTTGACTGCTATTTTCGTTGATGAAGGGATTCAGGTGAATGAGAGGAATAGAATTTGAGAATAAACTGTCAAAATTACCGCAATCGTCCTTTTAGGTATAACAAAAATACCGTTTTTCTAGTGTTAAGGTTTTTTTAACTATGCAATTGCTAAAACAAACGAGCAATGCAAAATTTACGCTTTTGTAAAGATTTTTCTTTGTCAAATTTAGACTTAAATAATGATTGTGTTAATTCACAAAATAATATCTTATATATGCTATAATTTTTCTAAAGGTGTTGTAATTTCGCATTTACATTAATAACACATGGGATTTTACTTTATTAAGTTACATGGCATAAATATGAACAATGCCTTACAAATTTTAAATAAAATTGAAAATAAGAAGCATCATACAATGACCAGATTTCTTCCATCAAAGGGAAAATTTTAAATTTTTGGAGGCTGGAAATTTATGTCCCACACAATAGATTTAAAATTTCTACACAACACACAACGGAAAGCTATTCAACTCAGCACACACAGCGCCGAGCTAACCGGTAAACAGGTAATGAAAAGATAAACATTAGAGTAAGCAAATTAGAGTAGGAGAAATGTGGGACCAATGAACCAAAAATCTTAAAATGGCAAATAGAGGGCCTTTTCAGCGCTGGTTTATTAGTCTTATTGGTTCATAAGGCCACTATCTCCCTTAATGATAAATGCAAATAGTTAGTTTAGTTGAAACCATCAGACCAAAAAAATTTTTTGTTCAACTATGTGTGGGGTCTTTCCTACTATATTAGTTTGTCGTTGACTACACAATGTTAAGAGTCAGACTAATCAAAACTAAATAACACAAGTGCGCAACGATCTTATATCAATATGCTACTTGAGTTTGCAGTAGACTTATCTAGTGATTACATTTTATTTGATAGAGCTTCATAACATTCGAAGTTTACAATTCTCTCATTATGAAAAGAATTTGCGTAATTGGTGCTGGACCGTCCGGTATATTCAGTTTAAAAGCACTTCAGGAATCCTCTGAAAAATATGATATTGTTTGCTACGATTCCCAAAAGCAAATTGGAGGGCTTTGGTATTGGGAAGGAGAAAATTACTTTACAGAGGAAGGTCATCCGGTGCATTCGCCTATGTACGAGGATCTGAAACTTAATGGCCCAAAGGAAACAATTGAATTTACTGACTATCAATTCCCAAGTTCTATAGAGACCTCATTTCCCGGACGCAGTGTTGTTCTGAAATATCTGGAAGAATATGTTGAGAAATTTGGTCTACATAAGTACATAAATCTCAATAAACGAGTGGATCATGTTTCTTTTCTGAAGAATGATAACATCTTTAAAGTTGTTATTTCCGATATTAATACTTCCACATCATTTTCCAAAGAATTTGATTACGTTATTGTGTGTTCTGGCCATTATTGTAAGCCTTACCAGCCAATATATCCGGGTGAAGATACATTTCCTGGAGAAATAATGCACTCTAAACATTTTCGTTCAGCGAGCAGATTTGTTGGTTTGAGAATGTTGATTGTAGGCGCAGCACTTTCAGCAAAAGACATAGTATTTCTTTGTAAGAAAAACGGCGCCAAATCGACTACTATCACATCGAGAAAGCCAATAAATACAAATTTACCAACCGGCATTATTAAAAAACCAATATTTACAAAAATAGAAGGTTCTAAAGTCTTCTTTGAGGATGGTACTTCAGATAATTTTGATGCCATTATTTACTGTACTGGCTATTTGCATTCACTGGAATTTTTGGAAGAAGAGCTTAGATTCCATTCGCATGACCGTCTTGCAATTCCACTCTACTTAGGTACAGTATTTCCTGAAAATTCAAACTTATTTTTTGTAGGAATGTCTAGTCAAATTTATACATTTACTATGTTCTATCATCAAGCAAAATTGATATCATGCATGTTAGAAGGCAAATTCAAAATTCCTTCACCTCGAGAAATGAAGCAAAGTATTGCTGAATGGCAAGAAAAAGAGAAAGATTTAAAAGGTCAGGAAGATTACATGCATTTTCAAACTGCGTATTTGAAAGATTTGATTGATATAACTAATTCTGATGAGCGTTATTTGGTGTTATCTCATTTCTTAAGGCTCAATGAAGTAAGAACAAAGAAGTTTGAAACTTATACTGAACACAAATTCGAAAAGGTGTTTTAATATTATGTTCAATATTTTTGAGTTTATTCTTAAGCATCTTCAAGTCAATCAGCTCCGCACATTTTATATTTTTTCAATTTTCTACTGAATGTTTTACACTATATGCAGGACTTCCCATCCTTTTGCTATTAACAGCTGTTAACAGCTTCAATATTTTCTTACTTAATCCATACATAGAATAGATAAAAATTCGTAAAAACATTGCATGCATAGGAGAAAGGGAATAAGCTGGGTTTTTCACGGTCTTGATCATGAAAAATATAGAAAATATAGAATCTAAAAATGCATTTCCCGAATTAGTTTAGAATTTTTTTAATGTTTTTGTTGATCATTCAAAATCAGTTGGGGACATTCCACCATGAGGCGCTTTGTTTATGCCACCGGATAAAAGACAATAACATTGTTTTTTAATAGATTGAAAAGAAAAGCAATGTATTGTGAACGCAACTATTAAAAACAACTAGTATTCCGGAACAGTGGAGGAATGTCTACCTGCCGATAGATTTTCAAAATTTATTTTGATAGGTAAAGTAAAAAAAAATTTTCAACAAAACATTTAAAAAATTAAATACTAAGGTGCTCAATTGCATTTTTAAGTCTTTTTACTCAATATTTTCAAAAATTTTGACGGAGCTTTGCCCCGCTTTTGTGATTTCCTTGATAATGACTGAAGTGTTCCCCTCCTAGTTAGAAATCCTGCGTGCACTCCTGAACCGGAACTTCAAGGCGAATTTTAAAATGGATAATATATCTACAAAACATATAACACAAAAAACAAACATGAATAAAAGCACTAGCAAAAAGGTCTACAAGTCGTCTGCTTCTATCGCTATGCAAATCATCTAATGTTAAATACCCAATGCTTTGTAAATGTTTTAAAATGGTACCAAAGGAAAAGTTGATCATCCATTCTAGAAGAGGATGAAGAACGAAAAATGACAAGTTATAAATGCGCACAAGCACACAACACAATTGTGAAAGCACTCACAACAAAGAATGAATATTCATGAGTATCCAAATATAATTGATACGTTGAATCACCCTCTAATCATTAGGATTTGCTGACTGCTTGAGGCTGCATTGTCTTTATAAATGATTACAGCACTGGTATGAATTCTTGTGCATCTTTGATGGGCTGTTGACTAGGGCATTGAAGGACATTAATACTGTGTGAACAACAGAGATAATATGCTAATATGGGTTAATTTTATGTGCTGTTTTAAACAGCTTGCAGCTGTTAACAGCAGTGCTGGTTGGGAGTCTTACTCATATGCTATTCACTATAAGTAAGCTGATTATTTTAATAGCCACTAACAATAAGAAACTAAACCACCTAACTAATATCAATAATATACTTGCTTATCTTTACTGGCATTGTTTACTACTTTATTTGAAAATATTGGTAATTCATTGCAATTTTTAATCAATTAATCAAAAATTGAAATCTCTGCAATTAATTGCAATTAATTTTAAGTCAAACAGTTTTTCAATTAACACTTTACGCCAACTATTCAGTGGCCGATTAACTTACTTTGCGGTTAGTATTAAAGGTTCGTATAAATTTTTGTTTTGTAAATAAATCGGAATTGAAAAAATGAACAAATTTTCAGACTAAGCAAATGAGCAAACTACAAATACACCAAAATATCAATATCAAAACAATTCTAGATTCTATTTGTATGTTGAAAACGTGGAGTATTTCACGGTTGAAAATATGTTTTGCTGTAAGTTGACAAGTTCGCACTTACCAAATATATATTAAGTAGTGTCAAGTACTTGAACAATTTTTCCAAGTGCGTATTTATCAAGTATTCTGAAAAAATCAAGTATTTCTATCAATTATATAGATAATATCATCAAAATCAATAATCATGCTTATATATAACACCTTAAGAGGTTGTAGGATTACTACTGCTTTACAAAAACCCATCAACTACAGCTGATCTAGCTAGTAAAGCCAGAAGTTGTAGAATTGCTGCCTCAGCTTGATTCTTTAATTTGTGGCCCTGTGGAGCAGATGTGACCCACCAGTATCATGACCCAAGAGCCATGTGACCCACGATCCATGCTTTTAATATCCTGAACTCACCAGTGCTTTATGTGACATATTGCTTGTAACTATATTTCACCTTGACAAAAATGCAACAATAAAGCTTTTATTTAAGTTATTTTGTTCATGAATGTCTCAAGGACAATGCAGAGAGATTGAGCTCAGTGACGTAGCTGATGTGGTGCAGGTGACGCAATGTGAATCACCTCACAACCAATCAGGAAAAACAAAAATGGTCATTCTTTCATGTTTTTTCACTTTTGTATCAATACAACAAATAGAAAAATATGGGGTTACATAGACAAAGTAAACCCGCAAACTATATGTAATTGCAATACACCTGCATTCAAAATACATAACCGTAATATTTAGAAACCAAAAAATAAATTGCTTAAATATCTTTTGGAAATAATAATTATGACATCTCTGCACTTAATGCTTTATAATAAATAAATCCTTTTTCTCATTTAAATGCATGCAAGACTCCTGCAGCAGGAGTGTATATAAATATATATAATTTGAATATATTGGCAAATAATGTAAATAAATTATTTATTTTCAAAAATTTAAAATATAATATATTTATTTTTGATCACAATACATTTTCTCTGATATATGTATAATGTTTGGTATCACAATTATAAAAAACTTTTTAGCCTTAACAGACCAAAGAAAAAAGATTTTGCCAATTAATTTGGAATGAGTTCTGTTTTTATATTATAACAAGTCGCATTTGAATATATGACTGTGTTCATGCCACATGCCCCCCCCCAAACTGGGCTATAGTTTTAGTCATTGATAAGATATTGAGCTTGTTTAACCAGGGTGATAGCTTGAAGATCGTTCCATGAGAGAATGTCCGAGTTCTGCATGTAACAGGTTGCATAGCATAAAGCCTCCAGTTGTGTGCTGACTTTGTTAGCAAAATTGTAAAACTTAGGTTTTTTCATACAAGCGGAAATAGTTAGCGCGTTTTGTAAGTTGTTAAGTTTTCTTATAAATAAATTGTAAAACTTAAAATATAAGCGAAAACCGTTTATAGTGATAATAAGTGTCATTTTGGCATCAATATCAGATGCATGAGTTTCTTCTTCTTAAATGTTAGTGTTTGGGTAAAAGAATTTATAAAAATTTAGTAAGTTGGAATGGCTCCTTACCTCATCAAATAAAATTGATGTATTATTAGTAACAATTTCTTCTGTCATTAACTCAGGATCTGAGATATTTGCATGTATTTCAATTCATTTAGAAATGTTGTAATATTGGAGAGTTTCTTAAATTAAATTACACTACATTAAGTCTCCAATGCCTGTGAATAAAATATGGGTTCAGTTGGGTAGTTTGGTAATACCTGATTTGATATAGTCAATCTGCTCTGCAATAGGAAGATGTGTTCTAATGGTATGTGACTATCACAGTATAGTATTGACGCATCATCTTCTTAGAGTGATTTTGATCTAATTTGCTTATATCTATCTGAGTTGATAGATTTTACCAAGTTTCCATGGTTATTTACATACTGTTCAGTATCAGTTAATGGAATGTCGATTCTTCATTTTTTCTTGTTTTGAGCGACATGCAGGTTGTATTATTGTGGTATGAATGAGCAGTGAGGGAATACAATAGTTGTTTTCTGTTGTTACGCATTCTTTGAGTGAGATTTCGTTGGTTGGCGTTAGTTTTAGCCAAGTGAGCCCTAATGGTCACAGGATAGTCCACCTGTCCGTGAACTATGTGCTCCCATGGGGAATCTGCTATATTTTCTTCTGATATCCGAAGCTTTGAGGTTATACATTCAACATCTAGTGCTAATTGTGAATGTGGTTTCTGTAATGTTAATAGTTGATTTTTAGTACAACTTTCAGTAAAGAGAATTTTCATTAAAGAAAGAGAATCTGTTTTTTTCAGTATTGTGAATTGACAATTCACAATTGTATCTTCCTTAGGTTCCATCGTTGTCATTCAAGTGAGGTAACTAGTTAAATCAGTTTTCATCCATTTAAGTTTTTTTCAGATTGATATCAACTCTCAATTTTTCCATATTATTAGTATCCACTTGTTGTTTGTGATGAGGTGTTAATAATAGTTGCATACACGTGAGCAAGAACTTGCATTTGTAATGTGGTAATTGATTGAGATTGAAGCTCTATAATTTCTATTGGGAAATACTCTACCCCATCTTTCTTGAATTTGATTGTTGTTGCAATTCCATTGTAAAAGCATTCTGGGTAGTGTTGTTTGTGGTAGTTAAATAGAATTTTGTTCTTTATAACTAATAAACAATGTTTGGACTTTTCATAATAGTTCATATTAGAATGTGGTGTTCTTTGCTGCAAGTGTACAGAGGAAAGAGGAGCAAAAATATCGGATAGAGTACTGTATTTGGTTTCACTGGTGGCACCCCACATGAATTTTCATACATTATTGGAAAGTGATTGAATGTCTCATGTTGCAATAGCTAATTTATTACTTATCATTGAAATTGGAAGTGTGCCTAGAGGGTTTTCTCTGTTTATTATTCTGCTATAATATTTTTGAAAGCTTGCTGTAAATTTGGTATTTTTACCAGGTAGAGACATTAACAGTGAAGTACTGAACAAAAGCCAATTCTTGAGTTTTGCAGAAATAGGAATGATAGCAATCTCATGATATTTACTTTTTCTGAGTTGATCCTTCTTCTGTTAAGATATGGGTAAAATTAATGTTGAGTCCTCAGTTAAATAGATTAATATTACCCATAGTGCTGATTTAGCAATACAATCTGGTGCTAGTTTTTCTTCAAAGAATGCATGTCAAAAGTCAGTGTATTCTTCAATTTTTAATGATTTTTGAATATTAGTGATAAGGCATTCTACTGAATAATGATGGGTTTGTGACAGAGATGATATCAACATAGTAGCCAAATATTATCAGCTGGTCTATCTGCCTTTATAGTCTACCACATAGTATTAACTTCTTTAAGTGTATTAGCAAATTGCATATAGGCAAAAAAAAACATGGATGTCATTAATGTTATTGGGAGCATGTTGATCTGCCATAAGCTCATATAATTGCACTTCAAACAAAAAATCACTAGCAAGATGCTTATCAACCATAATCTGGTGGTAAGGGCATATTCTATGTTAAAACAAATCAATTTGAATTAAAGCAGCTGTTGAATTACAAACCTCATGTAAACCTAAAACACTAAAATTTTGAAACTTTAGAATGGAAAAGTTATCCAAACTTAATTCTAATTCATAAAGTTCAGCACCACAGTAATCACTATTATCTAAATCAGTAAGAACAACAACTAGTCAAATCTTGTTTACTTTACCTAAAACATATGCTAGATATAGCTTATCAATGAGTTTAGTATCACAAAGTTTCTTGATAAGTATATAATTAAAATGTTTTCCAGTGAGAGATTGATTTGGGGTTTTAAAACCAATTTGTCCTTACATGACATCATTTTATGTAAGTTAGTAAGACAAAATTAATGTTCAAAGCAAGTATGTATCATGCTATGAAAATAAGGGCAGTTGAGATCTTCATTCATTGAGTGTGAGTAGTAGAGCAGATTATTTACAGCAGAATGTTTTTCAGCATCAATTAAGACATCATTGTTGAAGAACTAACAGAGTGCTGTGATGTATCCAATTGATCTTTTATTTTGTTTCTGAGGAGATGTGAGATTTGATAATATAGTATGCTTTCTAAGTAGCAATAAAATAGGGATGTAGTGTTTCACTGCCAATAATATAAATTCAAAAACAACGTTGTTCATAGCATTCTTTTGAGTGTGATCTAGAATGGTGGCTGGATGAAGATTAAAGGGGGTAGCATTAATGATGACGTTTTTTGATTGTGGTAAAACAAGTGGTTGTAAGATTGATTCCTCTTGAATATTAGTGAGACAAGTCATTTTGGATCCCTCAGCATACCACAGATAGGAAATTAAGGTTGAATGACCACTTGAACTAGCTTTGCTCTCCTAGCTGTATTGTGGAGAGAATGAGGGTTCAATGCATCTACATGGAAATCAGTTGATTGTGGTGGGGTCATTGCTCCCATAATAAAATTGTAGTTTCCACAGGCATCTAACTTGTCTGTGGATGTGAATGTGGACTTCTATTACAGTGTGTGTGCCACACTCTATGTCTGTTGTTAGACTTTTACTCCAATGGTTCAATATTGCTGCTCAGCATTGTGTAGACTGTTCTCTTCATTCTCTGGCAAGCTAAGCAAACAATTTAATTTGAAATCCCAATTTTCAGGATTGTTTGTGTTAACCAGTGTACTCCCTGTGGATAGGCACAGTATGTAGTGATTTATGACAAATTTAGGATATGTCACAGAACTATCAAATTGTGTATCAGGAACAATGTCTAGCTCAGACATGTCAAGGTAAGAGTTGTTGTTGTTGCTATTTATTATTTTAAATTCTTTGTGTTTAGTAACTGTGGTGTTTTCTATATCTTTAATTGTCTGAAATGTAGTTATTGTGTTTTAATACTTTAGTAATTGTGTGAGGAACAGACCAGCAGGTAGCTAACTTCCTTGTTTGTTTACAGTCTAATGTTTGTATTGGTGTAAAGGAGTATACTTTATCACCAACATTGTGTGGTTCTCTGTAAAGCTGTTTGTTGTAGTTTCTTGTTTGACAAACTGCACTTTTCTTATTAAACATGCAAATTGTTTCATGAATATTATGTAATTTTTTTAGTGAATTCTTTATGTAATCATTTGTTGTTGTAATTCTATATTTTTGTATAACATGCTTAGTATTGTAGCTGCTTTGTGTCAAAAAATGGCCTTAAAAGATGTAATACCTGTTATTGCATGCACAGATGTGTTGCAAAAATACTCAACATAAGGAATAACAGATCTCCAATTTTTTCCACTGATGTGGACTGTCACTGCACAAATGCATTTTATTATTGTTTTATTTAATCATTCTACCACACCATTGTGTTGTTGATGATATGGTGTGGCATGCTCATGCAGTATTTCTAATGGTTAATGAACTTTCAACTTGTGTATTGTGATCAGTTAAAATAATAGATATTGTTCCAAAGTGTAGTATCTAAATATGTAATGCTATAGTTTGTGTTGTTAGATCAATAATAGTGATCATGCATGCATATTTAGTGAATTTGTCAACAATAACAATGAGATATTTGTAGCCATCATCATCTTTTGAAAGCTGTTCTATGTTGACATGGACAATTTTGTTTGGGGAAGATGATGTAATTTTTTGTAGTATGGTATATTTCATTGGAAAGTGAGCAGTATTAGTGATGACACATGTTTTACATGTTCAATGATGTTGTACACAATTGTGTGAAGTGTAAGGCAAATAAATTGAGTATTTAGTGTGTGCTCAGTTTGAAGTACTCTAATGTGTTTGTGTTCATGATTTTTATGGGTTACCTCCCTTTTATAATACTCTGGAAGTGCTATTTGGTTATGGTGCAGTAAGTTCCCAAGAGTAAGATCTAAAGAATTTGGATAATGTTTTATTCAATTAAAACCTGATTGTTTGTTTATTGATAATTTGTATCAATTGAATATCATTGTGTTGATGTCTTAGTAATTCTTCTTTGGATATTTCCTCTTTTAGATGAATAACTATTATAGGGTGACCTTGTCTATCTGTGTTGATGACTGGCATGTTGTCATATGTAGATTTAGAAATAAATGGGAAAGCTACCTTATTATAAGCTTGTATTATATCATCACAATGGTATTGTGGAAGGGCAGTTATTAAGTCAGCATTTGTATTTTTCCCTTTATGATATACTATTGTGAAATTAAAATTTGTTAAATGTTCTATCCATTGTGTGATAATGTTAGAGCAATCTCCAGAAAACTTTTCTAACCAACTAAGACTGGAGTTATCAGTACAGACTGTGAATTGGGATTGACTGAGTAGAAAGTATCAAAAATTTTTAAGGCCCCTCAACTAGAGCAAGCATCTCAACTTTTGTTAAGCTTTAGTTAAGTTCATTAGGTTTTAATTTACAACTGAAAATTTGGATTGCTGACATGCCATAATGAATTGACTAGGTATGGAGCTAGTGTCACAGTCAATGATAAATTCTTTTGAAAAATCTAGTGCATTCAAACTCAGTAGTTTTTTCAATTCTGTTTTTAAATTATCTAATTCAGTTTGATGTTTCCAAGTTTAATCAAATGGTGTTTTATTTTTTAAAAGGTTGGAAATGTTAATAGTTTCATCAGAAATATTAGGAGTGAATGCTTTGTAAGAGTTGAAGAACCCAAGTATGTTTTGTTGCTAGGAGGCATAATTTTGTCAATTATGTGACAGGCTTCTTCTTTGAGGCTAATTTTATTGTGTTCTATATGATGACCTAGGAAAATTACTGATGGTTATAATATCTTACACTTTTGACCATTGATTTTTAAACCAGTTTGCTTTAATAAATTTAGTATGTTATGTAATTTATTAATGTGTTCTTAAATGGTTTTTGATGTAACTAATATATCATCTATATGGGCAAAAATGCCTTCTTCTAAATTACTATTTCAGGTTTTCAGTCTTTTAGTGACACATTGTTGAAAAGTTGCAAAGGCATTGCATAGCCCAAAGGCCATGTAAAGCCATTCTAATAACCTGTAAGGAGTTATGAAAGCAGTTTTTTCTATGTTGGATTTATGCATGGGAATTTACCAAGAGGCCTTAAATAAATCAAGTGTTTGTGAAGAATAAATTTTGGCAAGCTGTTTACAATATTTCATCAATATAAGGCAATGGCTAAGCACCCTTTTTGTAATATCATTGAGTTTCCTGAAGTCAATGCAAAGGCAGTATTTATTGTTTTGTTTAATGAAGACAATTTGAAATGTGTAACAAAATTTGATATTTGAAGGATTCCATTATTTATCTTCTTGTTTTGGGTGTTCTGGTACAAGAAATACTGGTTGGCATATTAGTTTATTGTACATTGTTTCAATTGTGTGCTCCTCTCTAATGGCTTTACCAACACTGATAGCATTGAAGCTGAATACTGATGTGTGTTGTTTTAATATGGAGGTTAATTGTTCAATTTGTTCAGAAGACAATTACAGATGTGTTTTACTGTTAATAACTGGAATTGAAATTGAGTTATTGTCAGTGTTTGTCATTTCTAAAGACAGTTTTGGATTTGATTTGGTTTCTACAACTGTAACAATAGGAGATGCAAATATTTAAATATTAAAAGGTGTTATGGTAATTAAAATTTGACTTTTATTTAAAATGGCAATGGTAACTCTATTGTCATAACTTTTTAATATGGATGCTAAAATCACAACATTCTTGGAATTTAAACATTGTTGACTATCAATGATGATATCATACCAAATAGATTGTTTCAATGCTAATGTAATAAAATGCCAACTAAATGGTTCAATTTTTATGGTATCAACAGGATGTAATGTTATTGTTTGGTTGCTGGTTGTTTGAAGATGTGTTGAAATGTCTTATTTTTAGAATCAATAGTTAGCAATTTTGGTGGAAATTTATAATGCATTGATATTTTTCCAGGAAGTCCTTACTTTGTATTAGTTTGTAAGACAAGGTTGTATCAACAATATGTTTATTTTGAAAAAATTTTTTATTGGTGATTGTGAATGCCAAAGCATTAATTATCCCTTTTGTGTCAAGGTACTCACCTAATGCATTTTTAGACAGTGGTTATGTGGTTTAATATGCTCTCTGTTAATGCTGATTTGGTTTGCACATGTTTCTGCAATTTGTTGCTTGAATGATGATCCCATTTATTGTCAATAGTATGGCATTCTTGTTTAATGTGGTTATCTCAAGGATCATTCCTGTATGGCTGGGAGTTGGCTCTCTTTGTAGTTTAAATCCTCTTTGATTCAGACTTTGATTTGTAAATGTTGCTGTTGTTTTGTGTAATAACAATCTTCATCAGTGATAAGGTGAATTGTTCTTTTACAATTAGGACTGATGTGTCCTTTTTGTAATCATTTCCTACAATTTATTTTATTTAGGTTAATGGCTTTCAGAGTTTTTTCAGCAGATTGTGTTTCAGATTCAATTTTAGGTTCAACCTGTGTCAATGGATTTTTTGAGGATGATTTGGTGTACTTGGTTATGAAATTTGGAAAACTATTACTGAGTTTGATTTGGTTTGAAATTTTGGTGTAGTTATCAATTTGAAGCTTTGCTTCAACAGCTATTTTGATAAATGTGGAAAGTTTATCTTCTGGACTATATTTCTGTTCAAACTGGCAATGGATTGGTAGTGGCATGCTGTATGTAATATTGTAACATCAGTCAGTAGTTGTTGTTATTTATTGGCCAGATTACACACTTTTCATGTTGACTAGTTGTTTTCATGTTTGTAAATATTGTAAATATGCATTGTATATAAGACACCCAGGCATCTGTAAATAGAGAAATAGTTTAACCATGTTCTCTTGTTCACTAGAATCACTGTTGTTCTAGTATATGTTCACCTCAGTGACCTTCTGCTTTGACACTAAGTCCTCTGGCAAAGTTCTCTCTAGATTCAACCCAGTGATTCAACAATATGCATAAGCAGATCATGTGATGAGTATTCTGATGAAGTTCTACTAAGTCTGTAAAGACATTCAACTTGCAGAATATATTCTTCTATGTCCTTGTCTTTTTGTAAAAGGTGTGGTTGAGAAGTGTTTTATATTAGTTGCACACTGTAGGGATGTGGAAGTGATCATAAAAGTTTTGGATCAAAAATTTGTAATCAGATTTTTTGGTCCTGTCAAGTGTTATGTAGTAATTGTAAGCTTTTCATGTAAGGAAACTTGGGAGTTGTATAAGCTTGTACTCTTGACCAGGGAATTGGACAATTAGATTTTTTCATAAGAAAAGAACCATTCTTCAAATATAAGTGAGGTTCCATTGGGTTTACCTGAGAAGCATCTTGGTGGCATTCTTATCTTTAAGTTATTGTCAACTGCTAAATGTGGAAAGTTGGAACAGAAGGATTTTTTATTTGATGTGGGGCCTTTGATAGCCTTTAATTTTTCATTTAAGTAAAGGATGATTTAATTTTTGTTGAGAGGACTGAGCCCTTAGTGTTGAATTATCAGCAATGGTAATTGGTGTTGAGTGTGAGAAATGGTTATATATGACAGTGAGGGACTAGTTTACATGATGTTCTGTTTTGGTTGATTGGATCAGGTTTTTTTTTGCAATCTCAGGAGTATTTAGAACTACTAATTTATTCTGATAGGCCTGGAAATCAGTTAACTGGATTTTAGTGCTCTTGATTTCTTGGTGTAATGAATCATTTTCTGCTTCCTGTGCTATAGGCTGCCCTGTGACTTGAATATTCTGTATGTTATATTTTTGACTTATTTGATAAACTTCATATTCAACTGGAGCCAATTTAAACAGTTCTCAGTTTGCTGTATTAATTTGTTTTTGAAGATCTTCATTTGTATCTTCAAGTGTTTGGTATTGTATAAGGATGACACAGTTTTTATTTTTAAGCTCATTACAATTTACTATTAATGCATCTTTCTCTGAGTTTAAGTTTAGTATTTTTGTTCTAAGTAATTTGTTCTCTTTTTGGATCTGATCAAATCATCTACAATTCTTGATCTGTATCAAATCAATTTTCACTTTCAACTGAGATATTTCATTTTTTAAGAGAGTGATTTCAGCACAGACCTCTTCTTTAGAACAATTCTCTTGTGATGTGGGTGGGGTTTGGTTTGGCTAGCTTTGGGGGTGGTCCTCTATATTTCTGACTTCTAGTTTTTGGCATTCTTGTTGTTAGAAGTTAGAGAAACTTCAACTGGTACAACTTAACTGACATAACTAAAACTAGGTTTAGTAGGTTTGGTTCTGCAATTCTAAAAAAAGAATTTTCTGACTTCTTAACAGCACTGAACGTGGTAATCTCAATTGCAGTCCAATTGTGGTAAGGTTCCATCTCTTCTTGTAGGTTCAACATCTTCTTGGTGGTTATATTGGAACTTCCCATGACAGTAGTATGGTTAATTATTAAACAATACTTGTACTCAGAGTCCTGTGCTTGTTGCAAGGTTGCATTGGTATAAAATCAGTGAGTAATCTTACTAATCTATCTATTGAGGATTTTAAGTTGAAGCATGGATTTATAAGGGCTACAAAAATAACTAACTGCTCCTACTATAATATTCTATCTTAATAAAAGTTAAAAGTAAACAGAAGAACATGATATGGGAGAGTGGTTACACTCAGCTGACCCAATACAGATAGCCTTAAGAAAGAGTTGTATAAGACAAGAGCCCTATTTAAGATAAAGAATAAAGAAGCCCTAACTTTTGAGTGCAGTGAGTAAAACATACATGTTAAATAAAAACCTACACTGAGTGTGTTTCTCATCTTTGCAATTTTGGTGATAGCAATAAAGGTTAATTTTTTTTATCAGTGAAATGCAGTATAACCAAACCTAAGTTAAAGTGACATGTCAACCGAGCTGTCCCCATCTGGGTGCCCTTTAACTACACAGAAACACATTCTTTTTAATAAAATATAAAGTCAAGAAAAAAGTATAAAACAAATTTACTGAGAATAAACTGAAGAGAATATAAATATACAAGTCACACATTTATAGAAATATAACTGGTAATCATAAACAAAACCATACTATAGAAAAATATGGACAAATATCTGACAGGTACTAACTTGGTCTCTGCTACCCTAATTTTACCATAATATTTAGCAGAAATTTAAAACTAAAAATATAGAACCATTGTCAGTTTGTCAAATTATCAATTGAAATAAAATCATAGGATTAAAATTGAAATTGCACTAAAATAAAGAATTGAAGTAATGACTGTCTTTATGCCACAGTAAAGATTTAGGCTCAGCCTATTCAGCACAGAACCTGCTAACATCCTAACTCTTAACATTCATTTAAAGTCCAGAAATCAGTGCCTTTTCCTGATCAGCTCCTCATTGGGTTATATCAGAGAATGCTGAGTGGCTAGCAGAGCCTTTGTATCATATATTGAATTTATCTCTAGCAAAGGAAAATTTCCCACTGCATAGAAAACTGTGAAAATTCATCCAATTGCTAAGAACCCCAACTCCGTAGAGTGCTGTATTGATAACCAGGTGTTTAGAAAGAATCATTCTTAAAAGTTTTGTGGAGCATGCTTATCAGTCCTTCTTGAATTGTAGAATTGCAGGGGTGATTCTAGTGAACAATAAGATAATACAGTTCAAACTATTTCTATTTACAAAATGCTTTGGTCTTTATATACAATGTTATTTACAATATGTACAAATATTACAATTACCAGTCACTAACAAGAAAAGGGCGAGGTCTGGCTGATAAATAGTAACAACTACCAGTGATGCTACAGAATGATAATCAATTCACATTCAGAAAATATGGGTCTACTGCAGCAGTGGGCATCAAAATTATAAGTGCTGTCCAAAATAGTTTGAAAATGCACAACTATGTTTGGGTGGTAGCCTTAGACATGTCAAAGACATTTGACACCATCTCACACCAGAGTATTATTTCAGGGTTATTAACCTTCACTCCCCCCTCTCAACTGCTTCATTATAAATTGGGTGATAAGTTTCCTTTTAGAGCACAAGCATTATACTGTTGCCAATAGTGAAGTGTCTTGTGTCCACATGACTAATCATGGCACACCCCAGGGTATGGTAAGGGGCCCTACATATTATAATGTGGCTGTGAACAATATTCATGTCCCAAGACAGTATGTTGGTTCCACAGTGTTTGCAGATGACAACACTGAGAGTATTCCTAGCTTCTTTTGCCAAGATGATGGAGCTACTGGTAGAGTCATTACTGATCTACAGAATCAATTAAAATTGAAGAACCTCAGTCCTAATATGTCAAAATCCAGGAAGATTATTATCATGAACAAAATTATTTGGCTCTCTATCCCAGAAATTTCTGTAGTTGAATGGTGCTTGTGTGTCAAAATTCTTTGAAATCTCATACTCTCAATAATAGACATTGTTATTTCCATTATAATCCAGTATCATTGACAGTAACTGTTTCATCAATCCAGTTCCCAGAAAACATAGAACTGTTGTAATGACGTTTTTTGTGGTGTATTGGTGTTTAATAGGTGTTAAATTGTTTGAGTGGCATTTATAGTGTGGATTAGTGGCAGTGTATAATTCCATCTAGCAAAAAATATTTAAAAATAGGAATAATTTTAGTGTTATGACAATTTGAAGAAAAATTTTTTAAAAACTGCATTTTTATTGATAGTTTGTGATTTTATTGTGAAAAGATGTTGTTTTGTAATGTCATTTTAGTGCCATTATTATGTTGTTCAGCAACATTGCTACACCAGTTCTATGTTTACTGGGTTGTCAGTGTTGTTATCTCCTAAACTGCTAGTCCCTACATGTAACACTGAAAATATCTGCAATGTATCTGTAAGTATTAATAGTGATTGACAATGATGTGCTTAGGTTCTTCACACATTGCTAATTTAATAGCTTTCACTGACCAGATGTCTTAATAACAAATGAGTTGCTCTCATGCAAATCTCAGTGTAATCTGCAGTTAACTTGTGTAATTAGCAATAAAGAATTCATTCTCATTGAACATTGAAGTAGTATATTTGTAAAAACAATTCCAGTGTAAATGAATTGAAAATAATTTAAACATTAGCTTTAGTTACCAATTAACCAGTTTTTAATAATGCAGTATTTAATTAACCTATGACTGCAGCTCTTTTATTCTATTGTTGGCAATGATAAGTTCCTCCTTTGAACAGATTGGCCATCAGAGATGTAATCAATTGAGTATTAAACATTCAGTAATTAACACATAACTGTAATTTTGGACAAGGCTTAGATAATCACACATCTATCTCAACATAAAACATCCCTTTGCAAGTTCAATCAAATAGGCAGTAATGTATTAACATATACTTAGATGACTTAATAAACATATCAATTGATCTTGTTAGGCACCATCAATTTTGATCAGCAACTTCAACACCACCAGTGCACAATAAATTAGATACAGTTAAAGAATAACTGAGCTATAGTAAAAGTTTAATAATAATAACCTTTGTTTCAATTTAGTAATTAATTATAACATTAGCTGGTATACCATACAAAACTAAAATCACTTACAGGTCTTTTAAAATAAAATTTCCTCCAATCTGATTATTAATAAAAATTCAAATTTCTGTTTAAACTCTATTGGTGAAAAGCCAAGTGATTGACTTTTAGCCAAACTTATTTTTGTCATACATTTTTTTTAATGTGTATTTATAAAACTTGATTAATAATAAATGTTTAACTAATAAAATCACTAAATAAATTTTCTAACATCTAAATTGACACTGTTATTTTTTATGGTTAGACTAAGTGCCTTTATGTTTGCACTCTTCTACCTAAGTAAGGCTACCAAGAATGCATTGGGTTTGCATTCTGTTACACTTTAGATGCCAAATTGAGCTTTGTGGGCCATGTCAAGAAATTGGTCTCAGTCATGTCTTCTAAGCTTTATCTTCTGTTAAGAGTGAAACATCTTGGTTTCAATAAGAAAGAGCCAGAAATGCTGTATAAATCCCTTGTTTTAAGCACACTAACTGATGCATGCAGTGTTTGGAGCATTATATCAAAGTCTCTACAGAACAAGATAGATGCTGTGCAGCAGAGAGCCATTAGATACTCAATCATTGACGAATTCTGCTCAATACAAGTTCTTATTCATAAATCAGAGAGTACACCTGTTATTTGGCTATTTATCAGCAAGATCTGACAACAAAAAAATAGACTAAGAGAGCAAAATATGACTGGATATCTTTGCTTTTATTGATGATGCTTTTGTTTTCATTAAGTTCATGATTATAAATGTTAATCTATAATATAATAAAAGTTCTATTCTGTTAATATATCTGATTGTGATATCTATCAGAAAAATACTAAAAATTAGCAAAACAAATAATAAATGAACGCTAAAAACATTAGCTATCTATTACAATAAAGTGCAAACTAAGAAAGTAATTAATAAAATTAAATCTAAACAGGGTTGAAAGGACTGCTAAATATTTACTAAATGCAAATGGCAAAAATCAATGACTGAAATTATAGTATATATTTATATTTATTTGCATGTATTTTGATGGTCTAATTTACATTGAAATGTAATCGAAATACATTCTAAAGAATTAGATTTTTTTATTCAAAAATATAATAAAATTTCATTTAAATCGTGTCTCTAACGATTTTTAGTTTTTGGTGATGTCAGACTTGGAGAAATTAAATTGGAGGAAACGAGATACAACTACAAATAGTCATTTCGTATTCTTGTTTTAATTGGTAGAATACAACTTCCTGTGACCATGAAGATCGCTGTATTTCTTTTTGCAATAGGTATCGCATTTTTAATTTATAATAAATATGTCAATGCAAATTTATCAAGTTTATTTGCAATGAAATTTTTGTATACACACTGTATAATATGTATATATAATTCATAAAACGATGATAAAGTAGTTAATGGAGATTGGTAAGGAAATGAAATTAACAATTTTCGAAAATGCACTGTAAAAGGTTCATTAAATATGATTTTTAGTGTATAAAAATCGCAAAAGTTAATATTCTGACCAAACTTTATTGTGTTTAATGGAGCGAAAGGTAATGGATTAAGTATGCAAAGTAATATTTAGTTGCACTTATTTAGGATACTATAACGAAGTATTATTACTGTTTTGACAACCTATGTATTTGTTTAGCATCAAAGATTAAAATACATTTTTCTTTTATGTTTGATGGGGTAATTTTTTCAATATCACTGTAAGCCTAAGGTACTAATTACAAAAATGACTGTACTTATTCTATTTAATTTTAAATGTGAATCCTTATCTCCAATATCGCTATTGATTTCTGATATTAATTATTGTCTTCTAAGCTTTTTTGTAAATTATTGATTTAGGTTATTTTTTGCAAATCAATTTTCAAGTTGCAGCTTCACAAAATAACGTAAGTGTTTTGTAACAAGTGATTTATTGTTATTTCTCATTAATTAATAATAATTAATATTTAAAAGAAGTATTTAGCTTGGCCTAATTAATTGTGTACATGTATTTTGTCTAGCTTTGGTATATTAACCTTAGCTTTCATAATAAAGCATAAAATCATGTTTAAGCATATAATGATACCGGATTTCAATTACTAAAAATCAGTTAAACCGTTTTGCCCGGACACAATCTATTTCACCTATAGTAATTTATAATGGCATCTAAAAATTTAACTCGTCTTACACATCAGGTTTAGATAATATCTTTAGGTCTGTTGTTTCCAATTTTACAGAAGGCTCTCATAACCCCACGTTTAAATTTTAGAAAGTTCAGTAAATTTGGGCAATTGACGCCTATACAATTCAAAAAGAATACTGATTTCAGACTTTGCTTTTCAAATGAATGTATTCTATTTTTAGCTGCATTGTTAGCTCATCGAACTTGTTAAAAGCAATAAACAAATTCAAATTCTTTGTTGGACATAAAATTTTCATTTTTTATGTATGGGTGACATATGGGAATATTTGTAAAAAAAATTGTATTTATTTCAATTAAAGATACATAAATTACCCATCAGAAGTGGCTTGTTTGGCTAATGACAACCGTACGTTGAGATGATAAAGGGAAATCAAAATTCTATTGGTTTAACATACAAGAAGAATTTTGTTTTGTTCTTTTTCGACGTGCTGAAGTATTTTCATTTGTCTATGATTTAAGAAAAGAACCATACTTTAATTCAAAATAAACTTCGTCAATTTGTGTGTGGGCGCAATTGTGCAAAAGAATACTATGTAATTCGAACAAAGAAGTCTCATCCTGCAGGCCACTGAGTCTGGGAGACCAACCTGCTAATGATTCTCTTGAGTGTTTTCTTAGACTCATTGCCCATGATCCGTACACAGTAAGCTAAGCGACACTCCCAACCTTTTCCGTAATTTATCATTAGATGCCCGCAGCATGCACTCTTATGCCGGAAAAATGCTGTGTGGTGCTGTCACTGTCATATTAATAGTGCCAGATTTCTCCATTGACCTCACGTGTATGAAAATATCGGTTTGTAGTTTTTCAGTTTGCAATTCATGAGAGCTACCCGACATGTATTGCAGATGGTGTCCCTGAGAGTATTATGTCAGTGGATAATTTCTTGACCACCTTTGCAAATTACGGCGTTGTGTTCATAGTGGCAAGACTCTTCTCTTTGCACAGTGTACACTTAGACTTCTTGTGTTAGACTGAGATCTACAGTAGAAATAATTTAAATAATTGTGTCTCTTAATTTGTCTCAAGACATGAACCCAAACCTTATGAAAAAGTGACGGGCAACCACTGTCGCATTTAGAGCTGATACTGAAGATAGTCTAACAATATCAGCTTTATTCGTTTCTAATGCTGTCAACTGCTGATGAAAGCACAGATTTTGCAGTATGTGGTGTATTGTCACGAGACAGTCAACCTGATCGATCAGAGTTGAAAATATGGATTGCGCTGCTTAGGTCAGTAAAATCTCCAACAGTTGAGGAATAAATGTAGCAGCAGAGTTATGCTCGTCCAAAGAGTGCTTGCAATCTGGCGTTCTACGTCAACTCAATTCTAGTGGAATCTTCAAGGAATTGCATGACACATTAAAATATTTGGGAAATGTGTAAATTGCAGAAGCTATCACACGCATACACACACAAAAGTGAATGTGCCACTTGAGTTTCTCTAGCAAGTGGAAGGTGCTTTAATAGCATTCAGCTGTTCGGTACAAAAGATGTTGTCCCCATGGGAGCACCAAATATTTCAAGATTACAAAAATTAGATTTTTGAATTTTTTCAGTGAATATGGATAAATTTCTGCTGCTGAATATTCCACACTTCAAATTGATTTCATAGTCTAGCCAATTAGTTGAATCATTAATTATTATTTTCAAGCATTTGAGAGAAGCCTGTATTATTTCACAAAAATCTCCATCATCCAGGTACCAAATATTGTAACGCAGATAAGTGCAGCTAAAGTAAAGAGTAAATGACCCAATGAGATCTCTGTTGTAAACTTCCTGCTGAAATATAAGTTCCAGTTTTGTGCCAGAGTATTGGATGATCTTTATAGCAGAAATCAATCCATTGATTTATTTCGTGTAGGTATAAAAGACACTGGTAATTTTCTGTCTAACGTGAAACAATATTAAATGCATTTTTCTGGTCATTCTTTAAAATGGCAGTCTTTTTAACTTCAATGTTTCCATTCTATGGACAACTCGTTTTGCACTTCTTGGAAAAGCGACTATATACTGTGATTCTATATTTATTAGTCTTGCCTACTTACTTAGCACTAGTGTTAAACCAGCAAAATCTTGTATACTCCCTGTTTCTTGGGAGTTATTTGATGTACAATTTTCTTATGTTTTTGATTTTCTTTTTTAATTTTTGTTAAAGATCTTCATAATGTAGTATACATTACTTTGTAAGTTCTTCGGTTTCCTCTTTAATAGAAGTCTTTGAATGATTCTCCTTGTTTTATATTAAAATTTCACTACCGTATAGTTACCCACAATTTGCATGCAATAGTTTAGTAGTGGTAGTAATATACTTTATTTCCAATAAAGAGAAAAAAATTATGAAACCAAAATATAAAAAAGAAATATGTCAAAATCTATTCATTAATTAAACGAAATTTGTTCCAAAACAGCTCCTTTAATTATGCTTGTTAAACAGGTTTGTGCAGATGGATATAATTTGAGCTTTGCCACTCTATGAATGTAGTTTCTCAGTTCGACTTTGAGAGTGTAGTGATATGTACGTTCCATTAAGTAATTTGTTAAAAAATACTAAGCCTAAAAATTCTAGATCTAATGAGATGGTAATAAATGTAGATTATTAACGCGAGTTATGTACATATAAACGTAAATTTTTATAAGAAATATGAGTGCTCCAAGATAAATACGGAGAAATATGTAAACCCAAGTCTTTCACTTCGATGGGATTAGTCAGCCCCTTGCTGAAATATTGTGAGTTCAAAGTGAGACTTTCAGCTGATTGAATTTCCAAGAACTTAAATATATTTATATTTGTAAATTTACTTACATGGTCTTCTTTAATTACCATGTAAGCAATAAGTTTGCGATTAGAAAAATTGTTTTTAAATACGCTAAATCATTTTTGTTTTACCACTTCAGTTGCTTAATATCGATATTATTCTAATACAATTAGTTCTTCAATTACTAAAGATGTAAACCTATGCGTAAATGCAAAGCAATCGTTAATGTATGACAGGAATCCAGGCGGGGATCTCTTTGTTTTTTTGGGTAGCAGTATCAATGAAATATTGAGTTGAGAGAAAAGATAATACAAATGTATATAACAAAAACTTAGGTCTCATTTTTTTTGTACTAGAAAGTTTATTTCATGCTGTTTTGCATTGTGGCTAGCATCATAAACCTATGAAATAGTTTTTTATGTACAGGAAAATGAGATCGAGTTTAGACATGGTATGCTATTACATATAAAGTGTTGAAAGTAGACTTCATAATTCATTGTACGTCCAGTATTTGTAAGTTTTCTAAGTGATGATAGATAATGCGGTTAAGGAATTCGATACATCTTGTGACTAAATTTTGCACATTTTAAAATCTGATAGTTTTAATAGAAAAATTTCGAATGCTTTTATCAATATCAAGAGAGTGAAATATGACACATTTCATGCGGGAGATTAATTTTTTATGAATATCGGTGATCGGCAATTTATTATAGAACTTGGTAGTTATAAAATAACATGGCGGCCTTGCTTTTTTGTTATATGTCGAAAATGAATATATTGTTTCAAAAAAGGGAAATCAATTATTAGTTAGAAATTGCTTTATGTACTCAAAGACCTAAGCGGTTAATAGTGTTTCAATTTGCTACAAACAATTCTAAATCTTGAATTCGTAGGTACGAATGACATAGTAATTATAAAATTATTATATTAAATCAAGAACCATACTATAGGCGCTCAGAAAATGCATCGTTCATACCTTTGATTTTTCATAATATGAGGGGACATTACCTTGGACTTGAACTAAAGCCATAATGCCTCTTAACCCTCTAGAGGCAAACCTATTGATATCAACGGTATTGATTTAAAATTGTACTGCTGTGGACGCTTAAAATGTAAAGCATTTATGTGATCTTGACATATTGGTGCTCCCAAATAGGTTTTTAACGAATTTGGGATAATGAGCTATCAGAGCCTGCATTGCTTACATGTAATATTAGAAACCAAACTGATGGAAATTATACCTATGACATATTGCTTCGTTAAGTTTCGAAAAATCCTATTGTAAGGGGCTGTGCGGAATGCTCTTTCTGTCCCACTGGTTAGTTCTTCCTTTGCGAGATATCTAGACGTGTTGAGATCATCAATTTACAATTCCGGCACGTTCAATATATCACAATTGAATTGGCTTTGTTTGCAATTAATCTTTAGATACTTAATAGTAAAATATCATTAAAAAATGATTCTTCTAATTGAGTTATAATGTGATCTATCAAGACCTACTGTAATTATAGTAGGTCTTGGATCAATACAATTTATACATATCGGACAGCTGTTGGATGTTTCAATGGATTGAGTCTCTTGTTAAACCTTTGAGTGTGGTGACTATTTCTTCTTGGAATTCTCTGCTCTGTTTTTGCAATTTCCTCAGAAATAATCTCAAATTATCAAATCTTCTTATTAATTCGTCAAGTATTGTGGTACTTTTGTTATTTTTAATGCTTTAACTTAAAATTCATTTGGAAACTATTGCCAGATATTTTTTCAAAATGTAGACACTTTTCCATTTTTAGTTTTGTTTATTTTATCTATTAGCGTCTATGCTATGAGGATACATCTTTATAAACAGCATATTTTTATGGTAACTAAAAATAGTCCGAGAACAAATCCCAGCAAGCGATCAAATAATGTAAATTTCAGACATTAAAGTGATATAAACATTAAAGACACTGATTGCAATACTATTGCCAATAATTCACTATTGTTTTTATGGTATAAATTTTCCTATTTTACATAAAATCATTTTTTTATTCATCAAACTTGTTTAAGCATCAGCAACATAGAATAAACACAAATTTTTAGTTTTTTAATTACCGTAAATGCTCATGTACAAGCTGCCACCATGTATACGCCGAAGTGGTGAATATTTCCTAGTGTCTTATTGTTGAATATATTGTTTTCAGCATTTTCACATTATAAAAGGTACCTTTACCCCGAGCGTAGTGAGACTTTTATAGATGTAATTTTTTAGACTCCGTGTATAAGCCGCACAAACTTTTGAACAAAATTTTAGACTCACAAGTGCGGCTTATGCCCAGGGATTTACGGGACAAGCTTCTTACTGAATGTTCACAAATGCCCACCAAGTAGAATCATAATAGTTTGGATATTATGAAAAGTTATCTATATTTTCCTGATGCAGCACCCATCTATGCAAAATTCAATAGTGGAAATTGAAATCTGTGTAGTTACCCTTATAATGACATGCTCAGCATTAAATTCGAAAACATTTTTTGTAGCTGAATAGTACCCTATCTGTATCTGTTATTGTATAGTGTAACATATTAATCTAAAATCATTTCCGAGAAAATTGTGATTGACTAAACAAAATTCACGTAATGAAAATTATGTTTAACTTAAAATATTGTCAACGAGTCTCATTTTAGAATATTATAAAATTAGGATATTTATAGGTTAAAAATGAGTTGACTTTTTTCTGTATCGTGACCCATAAGCCTCAACTTACGCAAAACTCGATTCTGCTGATGAATCAACCTCAATCAACTTACCCGTTTACCACCTAGGCCGCGTTTGCGTACATTTCCTTTGTTTGCTAAGTAGTGTACATTTTAGGCATTTGAAAATGAATATAGCTTCCCTTCATATCTTGATACTAACTTTCAAATTCTGTTGTGGGTTAGCTTGATTCTTCTCATAGCTGCATACATAATGAACTATGTTTTGTGGAATACGGATGCGGGAACAGATACCGTACTGTATAAAATGACTACTCAGCGTTTGAAGCGCGATTAGAATATTATTGTGTACCATTGAAGATTCATGTATTTCTCAATTGTATAAATAGATATTTATTGTTTATATAGTGGTTCAAGAGTTGATTTTCGTGAATGGAAACTGTTTATTTGCATATTATGGTGTATTTGTTCCGATTTTTATATTGTAAGCGAATTTTACTTTTATATTGCTTGTGATTTACATAAAAATAAAGAATCAGAAATGTTGTGAACAATAAAGAAAAAGTGTAATGTAAATTATCCTTTTTCTTGAAGTTAGTGTGATGTTATTTGCATCTAAATGTTACTTTTGTTCACATTTGCTGATTGAAATACTTTGCTTTAATTCGTACAAAATTCCATCAATTTAAGATTTAATTCAATATTAATAAATAGTTATATATCCAGTCAACACTAAATAGCGAAAATTTAAATCTGCTCACCAAATTTTTACAATGGTAAAATATATTGATTTGTCAAATATTGTATATAAGATGTATACATTTATGTTGTAACTAATTGTTGTAATTGGCAGCATTAATTTCGAATTTAAATATGAAAATCCTTAACTAGGGGTTAATTATATCTTTGTTCTGATGTTCATGAGTGTGATTCAAAGTATGAAATTGTATGAAATAAAAGACATTTGACCTAATATAATTATATCAATACTTAACTTGAATTTAAGCGGACTTTTACTTTTTTATAACAATATATGTTGCTACTTATTTCGGTTTTTTGCAATTCCAAAGTTTTTATTATATACACAGCTGAAAACTAATAAGGGAAATTAAACAAGCTTCAGCGTTAGGATAGTTGATATTCAGTTTTCGGGGATGTGATATCTGTTACTGTAAATATTTGTATTCAATCAACTATTTTGATTTTCCAATGCATTACAAGATGCAATATTATGCTTCCAAATAAATAAAGGATTCTTTTTTTTAACAGGTGACCCAAATTAACGGAAGAGAAGCTTCTTTCAACTGAAGATGTCGCACTGGTGAACAATTTCAATTTTAATTTTGTCCATTTTTTGCTGGGCTGATATCTGGCATAGTATAATGGACTATATTCCTTCTTGGACACTTAAAATCACTGCAGGTATTATAGCCAGTCCCCTAAATTATTTATTTAACGAATGTAACCAAACTTTGGCAATTTTCAAATTTAAATTTTTATTATTACTTATGCATGGAATCGAAGCAAATCCTAATCCTTTACTCAATTATGATATGTATCTAAAAAATATTATCTAAGAAAGATATGATTAATTACGTTCATTTAAATGCCCAGAATGTATCTAATAAAAATTGCGATTACAAGACACTCATTAGCAATTTTCATAAAAATATAGTGCTAGACACTTCTGAGACATAGTTTACCTCCAATGACCTTGATCATGTCTGATCACATAAAAATCAATATAAATTATTCAGAAAAGATAGAACTCGTTGTAATATACTCGCTAAAAGCAAGGGGATGGGGTACTCCTAGTACCGAGATCATTTCATCCAAAGCAACGGAATGAACTAGTAAGCCTAGAAAAATTTTCTCTGAACAGTGCTCACCTTATATCTAATTACTTAAGTAATAGACTTCAGCGAGTTAAATTAAATGATACTTTTTCAAATTGGTTGTCTGTCAATAATGGTGTACCTCAAGGAACCATACTAGGCCCCCTGCTTTTTAATATTTATGTGAATGACATGAAGGAAATTACTTACTGCAAAATAACAATACACCGATGATACATCTATTTACTGTGGAAATAATTCATCAAATAAAGCTGTCAACGTTTTTGAATCGAATTGTATAAAACTAAGCAACTATTTTAGCATGCATAGATTGCGTGTTAACGCGAAAACAACTGAATTTTGCATAATGCAAACTTTTAGAAAAAATACTGTTAAATAATACATCAGTTATACCTGCTAATCAGTTTAAATATCTAAGAGAAACAATAGCTTAATTTCACGTTGCAAATAAATACTATTATTAAAAAATTCATGTATGTATTAGAAAAATATCCCGTGATTCCCAAGAGTTTGCAGTAATTCAAATGTTTTATGCATTCGTTATGAGTAATTTAAACTATGCGAATATCTTATATACTAATATACACAGCCTAATGATAAAAAGCTTTGAGTTCAACTAAAATGGGCATTAAATGTTTGTAATAAAAACTCTTCTAAAACTAAAGAATATTTATTTATTATTAATAAATTTAGTGCTTTCTACAGTATAGAGGAAAAGTGTATATATATTTCTAAATCTATTTTTTCCACAAGAGGTAATTACTTACAATCTTATTATTTATTTCTTCAAATTCATAAACAAAATTCCACCTACGACGAGATATCATTCTCATTTTCCCCAGACTGGCTGAAGTTAACTTAACGATCAAAAAACTGTTCTCGTGTTAATTTTAAAAAAAAATATCATGAGTCAATCCTTTATTAACACTGCAATTTATAACTGGAATAAATTGTGAAAAGAAATGAAAATAATAGACAACCTAAAAAATTCAACAAAGAATTATAATCATTAATTTCAAAAAAAAGTTTATATCATGTTGATCATGGATAGGATTTAAATTTTATAATAACGACTATACAATAAATCGAAATTAGTAAACTATCCGTAGCCAGTGGTTTTTCATTTTTTATTGTACTTAGTAGTTAATGACGCTATTCATTTTAAATATCACTCATACCAGTTTAATGAATAACTGAGCATCTTAATAGGTGAAACCTACTATCAAACACTCAATTTGGATTTCGAAAACATTTTTCAACTACTGATGCCTTCTTAAATGCTACAGTAAAATGTAAATCATCGCTGGATGACATTAGTTCGTAGCTATTGCCTTGCTTAGATCTTTCTAAAGCTTTCGATCATAGCATATTAAAAAAGCCTTTCTCAAATATGGGATTTTCTAGCAGTAGCAGAATGGCATGCCTCAATGGGTTCGGAATATTTTTGCATATCTTAAGAAACAGTCAAAGTTCTTTATTGCCTCCAGGGGCTCAAAGCCTTCTAAATACACTAACACTAGGTATGGAGAAAATTTAAATCTGTTTCAACATTGTATTAAAGCATGTTTTCCAATAGAGCTACCCATGCGCCAAGATTTTCAAATTTGGAAATTGGCTTGAGGAAAATTCTTTGTAAATATGGAAAAACGATTTGTTCTTTAAGAAGAACCCCATGCTGTTTAAAGTTAATGAAATAGCTTTGAATTGACTTGCGCAATTCAAGGCACTATAGTACCTTATAATGAAATTGAATTTTGACAAGAACATATTTATTATAGCTACGACAGACAAAGAAAGGAAGTATTCACATAATTTTCAACATGTATTTAAAATCGAATATTGGCGACTGCATGCCCTAAATCTAATATATCAAATGCATCAAAGAAAATATAAGATTAATAAGGAAACTGGTGTCTCACCATCAGTAGGAACGGATAGTTTTGCATGCCTGTGTATTTCTCACGGTCGAGTAAATTAATACCACTAACAGTTTGCGTACCCGTCTCACGAGTAGTTAAAAAACACAAACTTTGATAATTAATCTTGGCTTAACATCAAAAGAGATTCCGGGGTTAATCTAAACGCAATTAGCGATTATTTATGCTAAAACAGAAGAGAATTCCAAGGAAAATCAATTACATTTCATAAAATAAGGATCGCGTGACGCGAAAATGTACCGTACACAATTACAGATAGTTCACTCTGCTAATGGCACGGAAATGAACAGCAAAATGGCCTCGAATGTAGAAATTGTAATCGTGAGCCGCCGGTTTAATATAAATAAGCTTAATGCAGGCTTGGGCTAAGATCAATAACATGTAATTTATAAGCTTCAGTGCATCTGTGGGGAGGATTATATGGGATGTTGCGATTGGTAACTAAGTAAAACAAAGCGTTAGCAATAAATTGTATTTATTAAAATTTATTATAAATAATTCTAATGAAAACGAAAAACTAATATTAAAAATAAATTATATAAAAGAAAAAACCAAATATTAGAATTATCTCTAATAATAAATGGTAAAGCAATCGAAATGATATCTAAACTTTAAGGACTCAATCAATAGGAAAATTATATATATAAATATATGTATATATGTAAATGTGTATATATATATATATATATATATATATATATATATATGTATATATATGTATATATATATAGTGTGTGTATGTGTATATATGTATGTGTATTGTACCTGGCTTGTACGATGTTGGAGACAAAAGCAATTTTGTAATCAATTCTCTTGAGGCTCATTTTTTATCCAAGAACCTTCATTTTAATCATAGCAAGACGAATGAACTTCTCATTAACTTTGGTCAAAGCTCTGTCCCTGAGTTGCAAGATATCACACAACAATCTGTAATGAAATTGCTTTGACAAGGCACTTTCATTTTCTCATCACATCAGGAGCATGGCTAAAAAGCTACTAGTAAGTTGTATTTATTACTGAAATTGAAACATCTTGGATTTAGCCAATATGAACTACAAACACTATACTATGCATTAGTTATGCCCTCGCTAACATATTGTTGTTCAGTTTGGGAAGGTTCCTCAAAATCCCTTATGCTGCTTTTAGATAAAGTTCAGAAAAAAGCTTTACGCCTTAAAATTATATCAAATTATACCCCTATTGAAAAAATCATAACCAAAGTTGATAATAGGCTTCTTCAGCAGATACTGACTTCTGAGAATCATGTACTGCAAGATATTCTGCCTCAACGCTCACATTATGGAGATAGTCGACTGCGTGAGAGGCTCCCTGGAGTAATAAAAACCAACTCTGAACGAGAACTTTCTCTATTTCCATATCGGCTCCTTCGTGGAATGAAAATCTAGTATTTCTATAACTTAAATGGATGTTTTTATCCGTTTTAAAATAAAAGTTTATTATTATTATTATTATTATTATTATTATTAAT
>CABFPE010000593.1:299484-313418 GCA_900660155.1 Hofstenia miamia
TATATATATATATATATATATATATATATATGTATGGGTGTATGTATATCCACCGTAATGCCTGGGCAAACGACAAGTTTGTAAAAAGTATCTTAAATGTATTACATTATCGGTATTTTCTTCAGTTTTCATCAGAGATTTTTGAATTTTTTCGAGAAACTTTAGTATTTCGATCAGCAATTTCATCTTAATATTTGCAGTTTTTGAAAACAATGCTTTCTCATCATTTTCTACTGCAAGTCTTATGCTTGGATCATGTACTTCAGATGCATAAAGATTAGGTATGTATGTTTTATATACTAGTATTTTATCATCTTCTCTGAGGTTGTTTACAAATAAAATGCTGAAATTTTCTCAAAACATGTTGGTTTGGAAAATTTATATTCTAAGATAAATTTTTAGTGTTATTTCGCATTCAAAAACTTTAGTTCAGTCTCATTTAAATGTGTGTTTATGCGTTCAAAGACAACTTCCAAAATAGTTCCTTAAATGTGATTAATTTTATTCTTGAGATATGTGTATCCCATGAAATATTCTTGTCTATATGAATTCAAAGATATTTATAAAAGTGCACAACTTGTAAATATTTTTAATCAATACATATCTTCTTGTTTATATCTTGTTTTGATGTTATAATGTGTTATAATCCGTCCTCTTGCTTTATTAATTTGAGTTTTGAATTACCATTTATTGAGTCTTTTATAGCTTTATATATTGCACTTTCATATTCTTGGAAATTTTCATTTGCTGTTTCTTCATATATTCTACCAATAATATCGTCTGAGTAATTTGATGTCTTCTATTGATATTCAAAGTTTATTTATTTAGTCAATTTGTTCTATGAACGATAATCCACTCACAGGGTCTCATTGGGGCACGCCAAAAGTTAAAGCAATTTCTCGTGACTATTTATTTATACCAAATTATATATGCTGTGTCCAGTTTTTTGTGCAAAATTTTTAAGCCATTGGGATATCCAGGATGTGAAGCTTCTTCCATGTTATTCACGGTTTTGCTTTGCTATATTATTTTGAAAGCACTTCTATAATAAAATATTGTATTCATCAGAACAGAACCAAATTCGATATCAAATACATTTCGTTACTTCCTAAAATAACAATAGATTTGGTGCCCAATTGCAAAATTATAAATTGCTTAATATTTATATATGTGCTAGCAGGGGCGTACCCAGGTTTTTTGATGGAGGGGGACATCAGTAGTAATCAAATGTGTCACAAAAAATTATGAAAATATTGAAAAAACCTAAAAATGCAATTGTTGACTTAGTTTTTAACTTTTTTTAAAATTTAAGAAATTTTTTTGTCTAACCAATCAAAATCAATTTTTAAAACCTGACTTGGGGACATTCAACCATATATCGGAAAACGTTCTTATAAAGCAGTTTAATTGGTAATTTTGCTTAGTTTTGTAAAATTCGTTCGAATAATCATGGTTAACTGGGATCATATCTGACGCCAATTGGCAGGCGTAAATTTATAATTGCAGCCTGTCTAGAGGCCTTAATTTTTAAAAGCCTCCGCCAATTTTTGTCCCACAAAGTAGATTTCTTGCCTGAATTTTTCCGCAACTTATTCGGACTCATTTTGCCTGAAATAGAGTACAACAGGCGAGCCAATACTATTAGAAGGGGATTAATTTGCAAAATTTGATAAGGTGATAATATGATAATCTGTTTTTTCGGTTAGTCTGTCACATTGAATTGTAGAACAATGAATTCTTTGAACATTGTGTGCCAGACATATGCAGCACATGTTTACACGAAAACTAAATTATCAATTTGTAGGCATGCACATAACTACATCTACCTGTACCTGTACATTGTTATAGATTTTATCGCAACGTCCTAAAACCAATAATATTTCATATGGCTTATGACTGATTACTCAAGCAATAGCCGCGGCCGACCCGCGGTCTACATATAACGATAATCAGTATCAAGAAATCTTATTGTCATTGAAATTAACTCGATTTAAATCTACTTCAAGCATGCATACCTATTCACACAAACTGCATAAATGCAAAAAAATCAAATTATGTCAATTACTTGTTTTCTACAGCCATTCTAAACGGGAAAAGTAGTAAATAATTATGTCAATCATATTTATACATAAAGTACTGTAAAGACAAATACTTTGACATTTGTTATTACGTGAAGTATTTCTAAAATATATCATTACTAGTTTACTATGGCCACAGCGTATCTATATGTAATGTAGTCATCTATTTTTTCGTCTACTTTGTATAGCTGAGTCCAATGTGAATGTAGTGGTATAAAAGCAACACAAGGAGATGCAGCACATGTCAGGAAATGTGTTCGCAGAAACGTATTTGCAGTTATGTATAAATTATATATATATATATATATATATATATATATATATATATCATTATTATTAATATACCTCTCTATTGTTTTCTGTTTTTAAGAGAATTTTTTGTTTAATTCGGAAAAAACCGTTTAAGCAGTAACTCGGGTGTGTACAATAGCAATAACACTGGTTAATAGGCCCATATCTGCCTGGTGCTCTGATTTGACATTTAGAATTTACATGCAGCTCAGATTAATTGTAAAACTTGGCAGCAATGACAATTGAATCGAAGTTCGAAATTGCATGACTATGTGTAGGATCACAGCAGCCAATTACATTTCATTAACTTCGTGCTACGAGTCGCTGTCATATGTTGTCCATCCATCAATCACCATACAGTTACTCTCATGACAGTATTAATTTTTAATAAATTTTATATTATTAATCATTCTGCTTTATCCCAGTCCGGAAAAATGTCAAATAACTGATATTGGTTTGGCTTAGCTAAACAAATAAAATAAACGCGTAAATATATGTCCTACATATAGATGAGTTTGTCATTCAGAATTGCAGACTGCGGTTATTAGAGCTAATTGTGCATTCAATTATATCTCATTTAGATTGAAGAATTCCAAATTAAACAAGGAGTTTATGGCAAAATCGGAAATTCAATTGCGTTGGCTAAATGCATTAGCGTTGCCTGCTTATTCCCTTATTAGCCTAATTTTAACTAATTAACTAAAGCTTTGAATTTTAATTACAGAGATTTACATTTTTTTCAAAATTATTCTGACATTCTTATATCCTTGCTTAGTTATGGAATCCACCGGAATAAGTGCTAATGATCCTGTAATTCGTGGAATTTATCTGTGCTTTCCAGGCCTAAGCAATCCATAGTAAATAAATTATGAAACTATTCCAATCATGACTCTAAACTAGTGCTGTGATAGTAAGCCACTTTTGCTAACGCTGTCCGGCCGTTTTTTTAAAGCTCATAGCTGTACCCACTATCCACCCGATATCGGTATCTATTATATCCATCAGTGATGTGCTGGTACGGGGCTACCCGCGGCAGGGTGGGAAACGGATCATTTTTTTTGACCCGCCTTCCGAAATGACCCGTCTAATAATGACTTTTAACCCGACCCGGCTAGCAATGACCCGCGCCTAGAACCAATAGAAAAAAGATTGCTAGTATAATACTCACAAAATGCTTTAACATGAAAGTATCAATAAATACAATACGAAATCAATAAAAATATACAAAAATAATTAAAATTTTTAAGAATTTCAAGGTTTGGCTTTTCAAAATGTTCTTTAAATTTGTTAGTTTTATCCATTCTAATGATAATAAATAAACCGCAACCCGATCCGTGTATGCGTGACCCGTTTGCCATCCTGCTTACGATTACCCGGTGCGTACAATTATCGGGTACAGATGAGTACGGATAAAAACTTATTTCCACTCCACATTATGTTTTTCCAAACTATAAATTATAAATAAAATGCTGAAATTTTCTCAAAACATGTTGGTTTGGAAAATTTATATTCTAAGATAAATTTTTAGTGTTATTTCGCATTCAAAAACTTTAGTTCAGTCTCATTTAAATGTGTGTTTATGCGTTCAAAGACAACTTCCAAAATAGTTCCTTAAATGTGATTAATTTTACAGCATATTCTTTCTGCATTTAAACTCTTAATAGCTTTATTTCGTTTGTGTTTGTGCAATATAAATCTTGATTTGCACATATTTCATATTTATAAGTATTTTCCGTAATTTTTTGAAAATAAATACAAGATGTTCTTTTTGGTTGGAAATTCATTGTTGTAATCATATTATCGGAATTATATACAGGATAGTAAACCAAGAAAACGAAATTGATGCATTGAAACCTACCAATATACATTTCACTGATTTATGATAAACTTGTCAAAAAATGATCAATTCGGTGCATAACACTGCATTTTTCAATTCTTCCGAAAAAAACTTGATTTTTAATTTGTAAATTACAAACGCATTTTACGTAATCAACCTGAGAAATGCAAAGACATTTATTATTCTTCGTTAATCATTCTATAGCATGTTAGTTTGTTATATATTCGCTAGCCAAAAGAATGCAAACAGTAATTTGATGCGCAAAATAGCGATTTTACTTTAATTTATACGAAACAAGTGACATTTTATACATTAGATAAATATTTACTCATATGACGCGCGTTTTCACCAAATATTTTGAATTTTGCTGAAGAGCGCAACCTCCCAAACGTATTTTATACCGAAATGTTATGACATATTTAATCTAAAGAAAAGATTAGCTAAAATTTAAAAGTTTAGCAACATTTTATTTGCCTCAGAACTCTTTAATCAGTATATTACAACGTACACTGTTAAGAACTACCGCGCAAAGTATCCCAGGGTGGCAGGCCGGTCGATCCAACCAGAGAACACTAGGGTCGATTCATGCGTAGGGTAGTGTGTTGTGGGCTGCCCTATACCCCCGGGCATCGAACTGGCAAAAGGATACCCAATATTCTCCCAGAAACATATCTAAATATTTGTATGTACATTTTTCGTTTAAAGTTTTCATTTAGATACATTTGCGTATTATTACACATTTAAATTTGTCTTTTTTGTTACAAATCAGACTCTATTTAGATGACTCGTCTATATTTTATAGAAGGGCTGATTTCTAGTAGTGGAGAACGGGCGGGCAGACATCACACAGATGGGCAGTTTGTATTTCGAAACGGGCCAGCAGGCACAGGGACAAATTTTCCCCACCCGCAAAACACTAGTTGTTGGTCAAAATATCCAACCCGATTGCACTCTGATTAATACCATCAATGGTTTTCATCATTCTTATTAAGTTAGCCGCATATTTTTTCTGGCAATTATTCAAGCATGAACTCAATTTTTAGCTAATTAATCAAAAATTAATTAATATTAACACATGTTTTAGAAATATATGATACATTATTTAGTGCAGCAATATTTTGGATAATTAGTTAAACTCCTCGATTATAGAATTTAAATTTTGATTATTTCAACAGAAATTGAGCATACATCTGTAAACCGACAATAAATGCTTCCCTGGTAATGTGTTACTCAATTTTTAAATATTTCTCACGTAAATTATTACTAAAAACACATTTTTATCTTTAAGGAACTTCAATAGTTAATCATGCATATTCCATGCTCATATTTCAATAAAGTTGTACGCATTTATACCGAAGTTTAGAAGATTTTTGTAGAATTAGTGCATGCGTATTTGTGTCTGCTGGGATGCACTCTTTGTGTTTGGATTTGCAGCATAGTTCTAACCCTCTTATGCCCACCGTTGCCATATAGCAACAAAGCCATTGAGTAATATTTTCTATTTAAAAAGGATCTCTACTGATGTGTATAGTTTTGCCATATATCACATTGCTTCTGATTTGAAATACATGTGTAAACGTTAATTTTTAGGCTCATTCATCATTCTGTCTGAATTTTGTGTTTCACGAACTCCTTCATGTTGAGTATTTTGACAATTCAAATGTTTTAATTTTTCTTCAAGACATATATTATGAACAGTCCACATTTTTGAAAGATAAACTATCTATTTTATGTACATGTTGATTTCTTTAAATCACTTCTAACAATGTGTACGTATATTAATATTTAGTGGTTTTTATAATAAACAATTTGATCAAAACTATTTTGATATTTCTTGTATGTGTGATTCAATACCAGCTGTTATCTATATACATAGATTAGGAAATAGGCATTCGCTTCAATTATTTCGCTCAAGTAAATGGTTATGTGTATCATAAGTAAGTCACTAATTAAAAGTTCTGAGGAACTATAATATCGTAGAATTTATTTGACTCGAGCTCCTGATACGAGTTAATAGTTAGTATGCGGCTTGCTGAATCTTTGTAAAGATATTTCGTTTATAGGTTAGCTGATTCTAAGGTTTTAGTGTGTTTTCTTAGAAAATACTTTGTAATGTAATTCATTTAACGTAATGCCTATGCTATCAAAATACAACTTTTGTGAATAAAGATACAGTAATTCAGGCGGTGATGGGATCCCGCAAATGCTCGTGTGTAAATTTTGCGAAGTTTTTATCTTACATTAAATAACGTAAAGTACCGTCAAACCTCAGTTGTGTATAACTTTAGAATAGCATAATACTCAAAATAGAGCAGTTAAATATTACGCCCTTGGCGATTTAATAAAAGGACCCTCCATTTTATTCAAAATAGGGTAGCCCAAATAGCGCAATACTCAATATCGAGCAGTCAATTAAAAGTGCATTTTAAAAAGCATTCAAAAACATTCAAAATTGCTCACTGAAAAAATCCAAGTGACTTAAAATGTGTCAATTTTTCGAGGTTGTTGTAAGCTTTCTCTGCTTCACCACTATCTGCATTGAAATAATGTAATTGTTAAATTATGTCTACAATCTTTGACATGTGACCATGATCTTGGGAATTTCAATATCTTATTGATATCTAGTGATATCTTCAGTAACTACTTTCAATGGACAAGATTCTTAGTTATCAAAGGCTAGACATCAATCAACAATGATCTTAAGGTGTTGATGATGCTTATGATGATGGTAACTTCGAAATTGGTGAATAAATTATTTTATAAAATGAAGAAGTGAATACAATATGAATTAAAAACTTCAAATAACAAACAAGGGGTATTTGCAACGCTAGACAACTGCAACTCAATTTTTTAAGATGGGAATCAGATTGAAGTCAAAATGCTATTACAAAATTCTTTGAAACCGAATCCTTTGCCCAGTGTATTTCGATCCCAACACATTTCATTTGAATTTTTGTTGTTTGAAATAGGGTAGTACGCGAAATAGGGTACTTGGTGCTACTGTCCCGAGGGGGTGCATTAAATTGAGGTTTGACTGTATTATAAAAAACAGCATATATTAATTGGATTGCAACTTTAAAACTTGCTAACACTTATAAAGTTTTATAAATTATCATTTAAACCCAGAAGTCGACCAACATCGTCACGAACTTAAAGAAAATAATTTGAATATCATAATAAAAACAAAGAACATTAAAATAGCAGAATCAATCATATTTAGAAAAGAGGATCATAATTATATTTTAAATAAGCAAATTAATTATATCAAACGAACTTATCTGTTTTAGTTAATGCATGCATATATAATTTTTTAAATGTTTAGTATAATAGTTTTCTAAAGTTTTATTTACTGCAATATTGTGTTCTGTCGATGGCCCATAAGTGGTTGGAATGCATCATAAGTGCTTATAGATTAAAATGAATTATATAGTCATTTGTACATTGTATAATCATTTTCAATTAAAATGCAGTAAACAATGTTGAGTTATTTGTAGCAGCAGGGATAAGTTGTTATGCTTAGATAAGGAATAAGAATGATAATAAAAACTAATTTATTCTGAAATTTAATATGGAAAATCATCTTTATTAGACAATTATATGAGCAGAAAAATTTCTAGAGCGCGCCTCAAGCGTTTCTTTGCGCCAGCATGTTGTTCGTATTTTGAAACGTGCTTTCCATATAAAGTGAAATTATAAATGTATAAAAATACATAACTAAATATCGTTGAAAAGATACTTTAATTCATTTGAAGTGAAAATTGACAAATTGAATCTGTTTCCTTCATTTAAGTAAAAATTTGAAATTTCAGTTATTAATTTTATTACCTGAAGGCCAAGTGTTATGCACGGTGCTATACCTTTTATGTTTGGTTATCTGATAAACTGAAACTACTAAATAGTATTGAATATATAACCAAATGATAAGTAACTATTTTTAAATTATCGTAGAATACCATCGTCTACATAAATCAAAGCGTTTTTTTACGAAAATTGTAGAAAACCGTGATCATCTTCTGCACTTTCTAATGCCAACTATTCTTCCCAAAACAACATATTTTCAAGAAATTCTCTGCAGATTCAGTATTCGAAAACAGCCATGTACATGTACATCAATTTAGCTCTATTCAAATTTAGTGTATGATCATTGTTTATTCTTGTTGGTTTTATTTTATCTAATCCATTGAGTTTTTTTCAGTCATTGTTATTCTATGTTATTTTGTGTGTTATATGCTGGGTAGGACTCGTAACGGGCACGGGCCGGGAATACGGGCTCTGCATGAATATTTGTCGTTGTTACTCGATTATCTATATTCTTAAAATCATTTGTTTGATGTACATTAGGTCTATTTTATATATCTATGTATATATGATTGGTGTAATACTAACCTTTGTAGATTTATCGTAAAAATTACAAAATAGTACATAAAATATTACACATAGAAGTCATTGCCTTCATCAATTTTAAGGAATACCATTTCACTGTCATCTTCTGATATTGCATTATTAATAATATAGTACTTGTGTACATTATATTGTAACATAAGAAGCTAACTCCAAAAGACGAAAGAATGGAATTTAGTTATTTTTCAATGTCATACAAGCAGTGCAGTGTAATTTCAATTTAATTATTTTCATACTGTTTGATGTGCTGTCAATTATGTTAGGGCCCGCATTTATATGCTTAAAAATATCCGGAAATATTTGTCGTCAAATATTGCGCCGAAATTCCGAAAATATGTATAAAATTACATTAAAGATTCAACTACCAAGGTATACACATTTATACTAATAGACACATAAATGTTGTTTCAAGTGATCAACAGTCATGAGCAGTCGTGTTTGAATTTGACCCACCTAGACTAGAGGCACATTTCTGTATACAGGAACATTTAAAGGATTAAAATCAACGCAATGGATTTATTCTTTATTATATAGCTTGTGCAAATGTTCTCATGGATTGTAAATCGAGATTTCCTGTAAGGCATTCATTTTTTCTTTGTATATCTCCCCTGTATTAGTTCTATGACATTATCAAGCATCTCAAGCTCGCTGCAAAGAAATAATCGCCTTTGCAGTTGCGTTATAGCTTAATAACGAAATTGAAATATGCCGTAATGAAACACAATTCCTACATTAAGTTGTCGTTCAGCAAGTAAGTAAGTTCTCAATTTTTTCAATATTTGTGAGCCTTCAGTGTCGAGATGTTGCAGGAACAGATAATATTCAGTGAAATATTTGGTATATATATATATATATATATATATGTATATATTATATATATATATTTATTTATTTGTTCATTTTTATTAATCTCCACTTCGTATAATTTTTTTAATGACTCTAAATTTGAAATTAAAAATGTTTTGCTTTGTTTTCCTTTGCTTTATACCTGGTAAAATTGTTTACTTTGCAAATCATTGCTAGTAAATCCGTTAGGTTAATTTGGTAAAAATTGCAAAATAGTTCCAAATTCCTGGATTTTGTATGCAAATCGATTCATAATATTTGTCATACTTTCCAACTTTGTAAAAATTTTACAAATTTCGAGGAATTCATCAAACGTATTCTAGCAAACTCATTGATATGCAGCAGATTTATTCTAATATCATGCTATCAGTAAACACAATATAAAGGTAATGAATAAATCCCATGCTCATTTAATAATTCTAGGAATTCCCAATCAACTCTAATTTCTGATGATATCTATAAAAACAATTTAAAGACCTACGGCGCGACGTCTTTGCCCACGGCGCGCCTCCACAGGACTTGGGTGGCCTATTTACAGAAAACAAAATATATGACGCGAGTTGTTGCGGACATGGGCATTTTAATATCTGAACACTAGGCATAGGAAAAATTTCTATATTTTTGTAATCTTCCATCGATACTTGCATGTTTTCGAATACAGCATTAATTTTTATAACAAATTTTCACCATAACAGGTAAGCAATGTACAATTCCCAGAATTCTCACATTTTTTTGAAAATTATTTGAAAATGTGAACAAAACGGTTTGATACTTTAAAGATACAATAGACAGTAAGCATAGACATGCGATCGCTTTAACAAATTTACAATTTCATAATTAATGATTAAATTCTTTGTACACAAATTGTATTAATTAGTTAGCAATATACTAATAACTTTTCTACTATGCATGAAAGTTTAATATTTGTGAAGTAGATCCCGACCACCTCTCCATTAAGTCTATGCCACTTTTCAGGCCTAAAATATTAGGTTTTTGGTAGCATGGTCCAATCGTATTTTTCAGATGATGAGGAATTTACATGTCAAGCAATGCACCTGTTTCAAAATGTATACATAACACTGTAAAATGTCATCTGGAGTCTTCATTACGTGTTTGTCATGTAGTTTTGACGGATGTTCATAGAAATCATTCAAAATGATATTCGACTCGATTTTCGGACAATCTTGAAATTCTTACCTCCAGAAGACTGAATTTCTTGACCCTGAAGTACCTATGGCCGTTGAGCCTACGTTGAAAAAGCTGAGTCAGAATTTTGAATTAGAATATGGACGTAATTTCCGGGATTTTCGTTATTTTGATTAGGTTTAATAATCATTTGTGAAAATATCACAAACAACTATGCATCTTTAACCCAATTTTGGCAGCTATTAACCTAATCTTCCAAACGAATTTAGTAAGAATTGTAATCCCCGTCAAAATATTTTAAATTCATAAACACCTCTTGTAATTCAAGATCCCACCTTAGACTAACAAGACCCGAAATTATCAGATATTTTTAATAAATTGAGCAATACTAGGAGAAAATATTGAACAGTTTTATGTTGTTTCATCACCAATGAGATGCCCATGATCATCATGTGCTTCCCGGAGCAAATGCAGAAATATTTTTAGAGGGATAGCACTAAAGTATTTTTATTGCACTTTTTAATGAATTTTTCTTATTTTAGAGGAGGCTGGGCATCCTTTGCCCTCGTTTTTGTATTCGTGTCTGTACCCTTTTTAATTAATAGCAAGTGACTGCTTGCCATAAGAAATTATTAGGGAAACGTTTTTTACAAGAATAAATGTAGAACTTTCAGTAACTTTGATTCTTATATTTGATAGTTATTTTTAATGAGCGAGCGTCTTTGATCTCTTTGACTCAGTGCTGCAGTCAATTAAGGCTTTCATCAATTTTTTATTCACAAATACTTATTCATATTTCACCATATCAAATTACCCGTCTCTTTTTCAATTTCATTTTAATGAGCATTTCCTCTTTCAAAGTAATTCGTCTGATTATATCCAAACAGCAAATGTATGTTATTGGTTGGGACTTTGAATTGGATAGGATCACCAATTAATTTGCTTTATGTAGTTTACCTAACTTGTCTCAAACGTAAATGCAGAAATCAGTTGTGCACATTTTGTATTTAGCATTGTATGCCAACAGAATAGTAGTTTGCGTTTGTAAATTCGTGGCGGCCTGTTTCTGCGCTGTGCAGATTCCTATATAACTTTGACTTTTAATTCCATTAAACACTCTTCTATAATTGAATACAATATTGGAGTTATTAACTTTTACTGGATTGGAAACTTCTATTTGAAACTTAGAACTGTCCCTTAATCTTAAACTGCCAAAGCCCTTTTAAAAGCATTTTGGATAGACCAACCAAACCAAAACATTCGGTGCCACGCTCTCTGACTTTGCGCACGACTCAATAGAACACTGTATGTGGATTAAGAGAGAAAATGAAAGAGTCACTTTTATACTTTGATGGTTTCAGATTTTCAATATTTTTACTAGTTACTCTTTAAATTTTTTTCAAGAAGCCATCTAAAATTTTAAAAATGTCTAGGCCGCTTAAGGTTAAGTTTTCGTAATCATTTGACTATTTTGTAACCCATGAAGAATACGTTTTTAATAATTATAGTTTTTTAATTACATTCCATCACTAACCGAAGTAGGTGAAACCGATCTAATGCATGTTAAATATTATTCTACTTTAGTACTAATGCAACATTTTTTTCTAGAAATTCAATTTGATCTGACTTTTTCTCAACTTATTTTCAATGTGAAATTGTACATTTATTATATGGTTGCACAAAATTTTTTTTACAATTTTAGTTGAAAAATTTCTATACTATTTAAAATTGAACTGTGTCTCTTATGATTTCCTTTGAACATCCGTATGCCCTTTTAAAAGGGCTTTGACTATGTGTGCAACTATTTTGATTACATAATAAAAAATGTTTTCAATTATAGATATAGGTCACTTAACCTATACATGCACATTTCAGAGTTCAGCATGCCTTTAACCATTTATGCTGATAATTAGTATTCCTCCGAAAAGTTATTCGAATATTCGGACTGAAGTATTCGCGAACATTCCATCTGTTCAAATACATTATACAGAAATGTATTAAGGACAAAAGCAAAGTGTTCGATGGACATTTCTTATAGTGTGACTCAAAAATATGTAACCCGTCTTTTTTCTTCAAGTTCAAAAAATAGACCTTGAAATAGATAAGATATCATTACAAATTGATCGTATGACTTGAAAAGTATTTCTACTTAATTTTTTTGCTAGCAGGGGAATTGGCGACAAAAGGATTTCGTGTTCAGGAAGGCAACCACAGAACGCCAGCTTAAGAAAATATATCAAAAATTTTGTCGAATTATGCTTAGCCGTCTAATCCAATATTCTAGCCTACTATTCGAATATGTTTGAATGTTCGAATATTCCTACAGAACATTGTTGATAATCCTTATGAATTTCATGTGCCACATTTTTCATTTGAAATTTCTTCCCATAAGTTATTCTCAATGAGTGAGGATATTCAAATATATTTTAATCCATTTTTTCATCCGCTCTTTTAAAAAAAGATTGTCGTAAGTGTTTACCGAAAAATTTAAGGAATATTTCAAAGTTTTCAGAATTTTAAATAAACTTTCATTATCAACCTTAAACCGCCTAGTAATTTTTTAAATTTTTTATGATTTATTTAAGAAACTTTAATCTTTGTGTCTCACAAACTAATGAAGCTATCCAAAATCTGTAACCATCGCTAGATAAAAAACTGTCTTCTATTTCTTTTTAATCCTCCATTCGCGCCCTATGACTGACCCGTCTAGGTGAGACGATTTCTGACTTTGCGCACAGCGCGTCTAGAAGTAACTTGGGTAGGGTATTTAAAGAAACCAAAATGGTTGAGGCTAGTTGTTTCTGCCATGAGTTTTAGGCTTCCTGATTTCCTGAACATTAATAATAGTGAGAATTTAAAACTTTTTAAAACAATTGTAATGAAAAATAATAAATCTTTTCAATTACATTAAACTTTTGTACAAATTTCCAACATTATGTTAGAGCACGTTCACCAACAGTTGTGGCCATATTTCTGGATTTCCAAATTTCATAATAGGCTTGGAGTAAGTTGCTTGAAACTGTTTGTTTTTTATAAGGACATAAGGAGTTTAAGGTTAAGTGAAATTGTTTTTCATCCCATTCGGTTTAACTAAAAATGTTCGTTTTTCAAATTTTTTAAGAGAAAGCTGTTTCTCTTTATCAAAACTTCGCTCGAAAGCTTCTAATTAATTTTTAAAATTTTTAATATAAATTGTTAATTTTTGTCCATGAAAATGCTTTTTCGATAATTTTTTGTATACGTAGTTAGAGTTTACTTTCATAAATATTAATAAATTTCTTTTTGAATCTATATTTATCATCAGTTTGTTAGTGGCAGAAAGCTCATTTTCTGTC
>CABFPE010000593.1:316225-338138 GCA_900660155.1 Hofstenia miamia
TTTTCAAATTCATTAAATCAATTAATTAACACTAGAAGCGTAGAGCTAGTTAACTAAAGGTAAGGGATCAACCAAGAGATTTAAAAATTTTATCTCCATTTTACCATGTTAAATACATTATGGTAATTCTATTCAAGCATATTCACAAGTTTTCTAATTTTCAAATTCATTAAATCAATTAATTAACACTAGAAGCGTAGAGCTAGTTAACTAAAGGTAAGGGATCAACCAAGAGATTTAAAAATTTTATCTCCATTTTACCATGTTAAATACATTATGGTAATTCTATTCAAGCATATTCACAAGCCTTCTAATGTGACTAATTCATTAAATCAATTCATTGGCTTAAACACTGATCAAGTAGATGCATCAATAATATTAAAATAAACACTTCAGCATGGAACAACTCTTTCAACATCCACAATAAGAAGTTACCACAAAATATTAGATAAATTACAAATTTATGAATATTTAGAAAAATTTTAAGAGAAAATCTTTCAACTAATCAGTACACATTTGGAACATCAATTTAAAAAATACGAAATAAATAAAATGAAATTATTTGTAAATGCTGATTTTTATGTGATGTGTTTGGTTTGTATATCGGAGGTGCTTTGCTATCTTTTGAGTTAGGGAGCTTAATAATATATGACTATAGAAGTTATTCCATGCTTTCACAAAATTATTAAAACGGTTACTATATAATTAAAATTAGATGATGACAAGATTGTGATGGTAAGGTATTTCTTATACCTGCATCCATCCATAAAAAGTTCGTGTGTACCCCTACCGGCTTTAATTGTAACATTTTTCAATTTACAACAACTAATTACTCTAACTATAACACACAAAAAAACAATACACAATAAAAAATCAATTGTATTTCCAACACAAAAGTAAGTTTTTATTTGGTCACCTAACAGCCAAGTTCATTTGATTCATTTATTATGAGTCATCTAAGTTATTCAAATATATTATTTAAATTTAAATGGGCTCTAAATGTCTCAAAGAAAAATTCTTCCCGATCTAAGCATTTTATTTTTAGGTCTATCCTTTTCCCAAGACAACTAATCATATTGAACACAATGTTAACATTTTTTAAGCTCATCAAGAAAAGACCACCTTATAATACTATTTTAATTAATGCCTGTTTTTAGTTTTAAGCAGAATTCCATATGAAAACACTTTACTTGCACTAAAAAATAGAAAAAAGTATTGAAGCAATCATTCATTAATCCCGCTATTCGAACTTGGAACTCACTACCTAAAGATATAAAAAACATTGATAAACTGCAAGCTTTTAAGAAGCACAATAAAATTTTCCTTAAGCAAAAGTATATCTCAGGTAATGCATGGCTAGGATACAAATTCTACAATAATGATTATACAATATCTTGTTCTTGAATTCCTTATAGTAATTCATCCCTAGTCTAGTAGATTTATTGTATATAGTGTGTTATCCTATTGTATGTATTTGTATGTATGTTTGTATATTTTATGACGCTATTCAGATAAACTACCAGTTTCTAATTGATTAATATTTATCTGAATAAAGAATTTCTTATCTTATCGTACATGTATTTCTACCCTACCAGCGACTTTTTAATACAAGCTATTGAAAAACGGAGAAAATCAATTGATGATAATGAATACTCAACAGTAGCTTGCTTTCGAAACATTCGATTCGATTGATCATAATATATTTTTACAAAAAATTAATTATCTATGTTTTTCTTAAAAAAGAGAGTGACATCAGGTACTTGAATAAATCCAACCAGTCAAGTCGGGTCAGGCTCGAGGCTTAGATTTTTGATCACTATTCAGGTAGTTAATATTCTGATTAGTTTGAGTTCGCTTCCATGCTAAAGCCCATATTGTCACTTTCTAATGGTGATGTTGGTAGCAGCTTAACTAATAGAATACAGATCTTTGGTGTAGAGATCCAGGGCAGGAATTTAGTACCGAATTCGCCGCGCCACCAGCTAATTTTTTCAAAATATATCATGTTTACAAATTTCCAAAATATATTGATATGTTGGTGATGCATTTACATTAAGCTTAAAAATTTTTAACAAACTTGTATCATTTCTGAAGAATTGCTATAAAATGTTGAGATTCAATTTTTATCACTATCATCTGTTTTGAACTGGAATCATTACATAAATGCAAAAACCCTTACAAACTTGCTTAAAATTTATATAAATGAACTAAAAAAGTTGTTTGCAATTTATGGCATTACCTTCAATTTTGGAGTTTTATAGTTTTGTGAAAAGCGTATATTTTCATAAATTTATACTTTATAAAAAATCATTCAAATTTTGTAGCTAGCCAAAGCTAGTAAATGCTATTTATCTAAAATCCAAATAATTTTGATAATTGAATAATTTTGAATTTTAATATGATATACGATAGGTAAATACTCAACTCTATAAAATATACAAATTGTTTACCACTATTTATTGATCCCTTCAAACTACGTGTTATTTGGAAACAAACTGCGTTTCAATGAAACCTTATCGAGGGTTTTGATGATGCAAGAATGTAGGTAAAATCTGATCTAACATCAATTTCTGATTATTATGTTTCTACCATTCCGAAACCGAAGTACAATATTGTTTCTAATTGTTTTAAATCATTAAATTCTCTTACATGTAGGTTTTTCTTATTTAGTTTACGTTTTGAACTAATCTCACACAGAATACTAAATTACTAAAAAAATCTAATCAAATCGAAGTAGAAATTTATCGAATTTCTTAGTGCAAACAAAATTCAAAGCGACAGTGAAATTTTTTCGACAATGGTCAGCAATTAGATTAATTTGATTTGTTCATTTTTTATTTGTGTTTGTATATTATATAAGATACTAGTTTTCAATTAAAAATTACGGAAGCGAACGTCTATATTCACTCATTCATGACTAAAGTAATAAAAATTAGTCGTGTATTACAAGTATAACAATGTAGATTGCTGCTTGCAATAATTGTCTCACTGATTTTCGAAGACGATCATTTCGGTCAATAATCGCGAAGTTAAATTATCAATGCTATTTAAACTACAGTACTGGAAAAAAGAATTCGGCCTCAAATGATTTGTCATAAATATTTCTAAGAAATGGACGCCAAGGACGTCATATTTATTTTTTAATTAGATTTGGGGTTGCAGAAAGAGGAATTGATCAATGTTGAGACAATTATCATTGTTTACTTTAAATCTCAAGGAGAAATGCTACAATACTTGCAGTTAGCTAATCTTTTCTTGGAAAATATATTCGGCCATTTCAGACCAAATCAGAAAATTTGTAAATAATTTCATTGGTTGAGCTTTTTTTAGTCTATTTATATTGAAAATTTCTAATAATAGTCTTTCTTCTCCATATATGATGTCATGTTACATACCTCTTGCCATCCACGAGTTGATTATCTCCAAACATTTAGAAGGGATGAGTCAACGTAATATTGCCCGACTTGTAGAGCGACCTCAAAGTACTGTCGGAGATATCATGAGACGTTTCACTTTTGAAAATATCATTGCCCAAAGCCAAAGTCCGGAAGACCAAAGAAGACCTCCAAAACCTCCCAATAAGCCCTTATGTGCTTTTCAAAGCGAAATCCCAGGAAGACTTCGGGAAAATTTCACCAAGGAATGCGCTGCTGGTCACCTTGTGACAGCAAGAACTGTGCGCACCATCCTGAAGAAGTACTCAATTAGGACTTTCGTGGCACCCAAAAAGCCATTCTTAACCTCAAAGCAAAGATTACGCCGGGTGAGGTGGGCCAATTTAATGAGAGACAATTCATTTGAACACTGATCTAATGTTATATTTGCAGATGAGTCAAGATTTGACTAATTTTAGGGTAATTTTGTTACCCCAAGAACAACTAGAATAGGATTTTGAGCTCAAATCAAACTTGAAAAACCTGATATTTTGTGACTTTCCCACATTTTTAAGTACTATTTGTCTACACAATATGGGAATCATCCTAACTTTGCTTACCAAGATTCAACATCAATATTCTAAGCTTGGGGTAATTTTGTCACCCCAAAAGAAATCAGCTTAAAACTCTTGCCTTGGGATGATTGCTACTTTGTTAAAGTAATGCAATACTTGAAGAACCCTAATGCTATTATTTCATGAAAATTTTATTAATATTCGTTTAGCTTGTATCCAAAAAACATCTGTATTGTGAATTTTTTTTAGTTTTTGTATGCTATGATTTTTTGCATATTTTAATTGCTATGTGAAGGAAATCTGCGAAAAAAGCTATATCAAGCTTAAAACTCCAGGAATTTGAATTTAGTATATATGCGAAAAATCATAGCACACAAAAACTAAAAATAGTGAGAGTTTCCCAATTTAGATGTTAAATGAATATTAATATGATTTTCATGAAATCATAGCACTAGGGTTTTTCAAGCATGGTATTACTATAACAAACTAGCAATCATCGTAAAGCAAAAGTTTTAAGCTGATTTCTTTCTGGGTAACAAAGCTACCCCAAACTTAGACTATTGATGCTTTTGTTAAATCTTGATAAGCAAAGTTAGGATGATTCCAATATTGTGCAGACAAAAAGAACTTAAAAAATGTGGAAAAGTCACAAAATATCAGGTTCTTCCAATTTGATTTGAGCTCAAATCCTATTCTAATTGTGCTTGGGGTAACAAAATTACATCACACTTGGTTTAGCCGTTAAGTGCCCTATTCACTGCAGTTTCTATTGACTGCAGCATTTCAGAGCTCATTTTCACGACTTCTCTTATTAATACTGACTTTGTAATTTCTTCTTAAATGTAAAATTCATATGAATCATGTGTCCCGCTATAAATAAAATTTTTAGCTGCATTTCACTATGCACCTTCTTTAAATGTCTGTGGTCATAATCAAGAATGCACATGGATGACAATGTCTGCATCCACATCCAATCGTATCCGCAAAAAATAAAAAATGTATTCACATTTCTTCGCATTCGGATGCAAGTTTCAAAATTCACACCCACATCAGTCCGCATCGGCACTCAAAGAAATTTGTATCCGTAAATATTCGCACTTGAAAATGTCCATTTTTAATGATATTGCAAATAAAATGGTTCAAGCCAACTTAAAGCAGAAAAATTCTTCTTTTATTTTTTCACCTACCGATATGCTGCCAAAATGCAATATTAAAAATTTTTAGACTTAATAATGGTTACCATGTAACACAAAACCAATGACATTTGCACAAGAGTTCATTGAGTTTTAAAAGCACAAGCATCTCAATCGTTTCTAGTGTAAGTGCATTTGAATATCAGTCAAAATGTCCCCGCTGGAGCTGGATGCTCATTTAGTACACATGTAATTTCTGGCATTAGAGATTCTGAATACTTGGCTGCTTACTATTTAAATTGAACTATTTTTTTTGATAGTTTTAGTTTTTTTGAGATCTTCAAAGCGAATTGCGTTCAAAAGAGTAGAATCCGCAAAATATCTGCAGCCATCCACATCCGCGCGATTTTTAAAAAATTCAATCTGTATCCACATCCATCCTCGGTCAGAATCTTCGGTTAATGAAATGTTGTGGTTTAGAACGTGAATTTTAGCCCTAACGACCACCTTCCATCAGTGTTGGTAGATTTAAATCACTCGATTAGGCTCCTTTTCTGCTATTCCTGATTCTCCTTGAAGAATGACTGTCAATATTTTTGAATATTCAAATCTTGAAAGAGCAATAAGCTGTGTACTTAATGCTGTCATTGATATTGATCGTTTTTGATTTTTTCTCATCATAATAAGGTTTCTAATCCTGTATCAATTTTGAATCTGACTATTCCTTGATGATATCCCGAGGTTATAGATAAAGCATTCTTCACATTTATATCTCACCTTTCACAAGTTCTTAGGACACATGTCTCGTTTTAAAGTTACGAGGAAATATATTGTACGTATTCTTTACATTTCAAAAACCCATTATAAATTATTTAAATGGATTTAATATGCATTGTTGTGTTTATTCAGGTATTAGTGGTGAAAATACCGCTTTTCGAAATGTCTGCCAATACTGTACTGTTTTTTAACATTTTACGAGAATTTCGTCGAATGAGGTGAGGAATTCGAATAAGGGTCAATAGTCAGTATTTATTAACTGCTAAGTGTTATTGGTGAATTCAGTAGTGTCATTTATTTTGAGTTGTTTTTGCAATAGTTCATATTTCATAACTTTATTTGTAACAAATATTTAAAAGTCGAATGTAATTCCGGTGGGAGATTTAGTGTAACTTTGAGTAATCTATTTTTAATTATATGTCGTACATTAAATTAATTGATATTATATCAGATGTCATCCATCATGATCTAATGACGACAAGCGATATTTAGTTGATTATTTGGAAGTGTACCTTTGATTTTCGAACATATTTATGCAGTGCTTGAAATTCGAATTCTTCATTAAAAAATGGTTAGTTTAAATGGTTTGCGATTTTTCTATCTACTTGCGTTTATTCAGCTTTCTTCAATTTACAATGACTTGGATCTCGAACCTATCTTAATTTTTTTATTTATAGTTAATCCCTAGAACTGAGATTTATGGGGGTGAATTATGACCTTGGAAGAAAGGTCTACGGAGATGCACTGGGCCTAATATTCTAAATACATAGTAGCAACCTTCAGGGGAAATTATAATTTTAGGATGAATGAAATTTTGGCAAATGTTAAAAGTGATGAATTGTTCAAGCGAGCCTGGCAATCCCTGACCTAGGATAAATTCTGCTATGTATTCTTCTGTAAATGCAAATGATGTTAAATGACTCTTTTCTTTAGTTCTACCTGTCTCCTTCTACATATATATATAGATTTGAACTAGATTTAGTTTTCATATACTCTAATTAACAGAGCTCTGGAAGTCAGTCACTTAATATCATACCAAAAGAACCCGCTTTCAAGATCAACAGCAAGCTACATAAAATATCATTCAATTATTCATTACATGCAAACCCTCCCAAATTACTGAACCCTTGCTACCTCACTCCAAAAATATTAGAAAAACAAGGCACTGGTTGCTAAGCCAATCCTGATCTTATTTGATCAAATACTGTATTTTATGGCTCTGCAATTATGATCAATGCATAACTTACCGATATTCAATGCGAATTGAATTATGTATAGTAGTTTTGAAGGGGATTAAAAGTTTTTAATTTTGAAATTTAGAAATAATCTATTTCCATTACTGGATGTGAGTCCATTTAGTGTATGATGATGTTTTTGAGTGTTTACTATAGTGATTGAACTTGGGGTAATATGGAAATAGTTGGGAATATTGTAGGATGGGAAATAATTTGAAAGCTAAATGTGGTTTGTATGAGTAAAGTTTCTTATTAATATACACTAGGGGAATGTATAGCGGTCACAGGTGCAATGATGTCACAGATTAATTAGTTTGCGCATATTCAACATTGATATTAACTGTATTTTATAGTATCACAGCTGAGATTCAGTTTTATTCCATTCAATCACATTCTCCTACCAACTTTTATAATACGTTTTGTCTTATCGTTCGTCCACTTTGAATCACCGTTTCTAGAGCATTGCCACCATTTTTATGGTCCACGTGCTAACTTTAAAAGAGAGAATTTGACTGAAAGTTTGACTGACAAAAAGCTATAACACATTTCAGCATCTTTAGTCTATTTGGTTTATGTATTTTAGCATTTTATTATATGTGTAGTATCAGACGTCATCTCATTTGCTCACAGTAACTCATTATACCAGATTGATAAAATCGAATTTAATTTAATACTTTTAAGGTTTAATAAACTTTATTTTTTTTCGTATACTAATTTACCACTGCAACTCAAGTCAAATCTTAAATGTCAAATACCGTTTGTTTTCTACAGCGGATTTTGTGTATATTTATTATAATAAAATTTGCTTTTCAATTTTTGTGAAAGTTGCATTTTTTAGGATTTCTGCCAGGTGGGAACTAGACTTGCCTAGTTAAGTAATAATATCTGCTTCATTTAAAGCATGTCATTACACAGAAGAAATATTTGTTGTTATAGTTGTTGAAGAGGCTTTTTGTTTGTTTCCGTTATATTTGTTTAGTGTAAATTGTAATTACTCTGTTTAAAGGATTATAAGCATTTGGAAACAAATTACTGGTTTGGGTTTTTTAGGTAACTACTAACGTATTTGTAAAACTTTATTCAAGAGGAAAAAATTAAATTAAGTTGTTAATCAAATAATGCAAAATTCCAACTTGCCAAGCATTTTGACGTTTGCTTCCAAGAAGACCTCATCGTTTCTTGGAACTGACAGTATAGGCGAATGTTTCTGCTTAAACCGAAAAATTCGGTTTAAAAATTTTTATTTCTCCGGTTTCCGTTTTTTTTCGGATCACTAAAACAATTATAAACAACTAATGGATTATTATTGATATTATTGGGTGAAAAAGGTCTAAGCCAACGTTTCATATCAAGTGTTTTTTGTGTAAATAAATAGCTAAAAATCGACTTGGTTGAGCGACGATTTATCATTGATAATATTAAAAGATTATCATTTAAAGGTTGTTTATAAAATGTATTCCTTTTTTCTTATTCTTTACAATTCTTAAGTAACGTGAACCGATTACAATTTTTTTAGTTTCAATTTCCATTTATTTGATAGAAATCAACAATCTTTCAAAAATGCTGCTGCTCAGATTCGTTTGTGATTTTTAATATAAAATTGGCAACAAGGTGTTGGTTATTCTGCAAGATAATGTAGTTAGAGTCTTGCGGGATCGCGACCAAAAAACAGGGCGCTTAAGGCTCTAAGATTATCCGGTCCATAAGTTTAATGGGAGCTTATGATATCTATTAATTAAATAATTACTACATAAAAATTATATGTAATTTGGGTTGGACGGGATTTGAGCCCAATGTGCGTGATTTGAATCATTTCATGTATGATCGACACAAATAAGATTCTTTGTACATTTGTAAACAGTAGTTCTTTCAAGGTAGTTCCAGGCAGTTGTGGATTTCCGTAAAGTTTGAGAACACCTAAGTATGCTTGTAGACGATGAACATTTTAAGAATGCAAAATCCAAGATTGAAATTAAGGTCTGCAAGTCATTGGATTGAGCCTGATGATGAGCAAGGTAAGGAAAAAACTTGCACAATGTAGCTATTTTCAATGTTACATTACTAATAAATGCAAAATAGTTTTTTGCAGTTTTTGGTGACAACTTTAGTTTGCATCTTTCATATCATTGAGACGAAAAAAATCATGCAATAAGTTTAAGATAAAGTTTTGCTTGGATTAGTAAATTTCAAACTATCAACATTTCTTAACGCTATACTATTCAGCAACTATTCAGACATTTTGTTACTTTTGTTTATAAAGACAGGAATTTTCTCATAGAGACCCACATAAATTCTGACTGGCTTGCAAACGTAAACGACTATTTTTCTTAAATAAGTTTCTTTTAATATGTGTCTCAACTATAAGGGTTGTTGCATTGCATGCTCTGAGGGAACACTTATGTTTACTGGGGAGGGAATGTTGCAGTACGTCATTGATGTGTTTATAGTAGTCTTGATCTAATGGAACTTGATGCAATTAATAATTTTGACAAGCCAAACGTTAGCAGGTGTTAATTGTTAATACCATTATCAAACAACCCAAAGGCGAAATGAGTTTTTAATTTTAAGGAATGCGATATTACCTTGAATTGCTAATTGTTCCTTTAATGATGCAAACCCAATACAATCAAATAATTCATGTTATTACAAATATATGGATCTCCTACGATTACAATATTCAATTATGTATGTTATTCATAAATTATGACATTTCATAATACATATAAAGTATTCTATAATGAATTGTGGTTTCTTATTATAGAGGATTCAGTTCATTATTGAGGATGAAAAAATACTTCAGTTACTCTTGTATTTATTGCAAGTATATAGCAAACGCTGTGATCAGAGTAACTACAATATAACAACATATTGGTACATATTGTTAATGTATATTTGCTACATTTACAGATATCAACATATAAAACAAAATGTTAACTATTTAGAATGATCATATAAATAATAATAATTGTATTTAACTGAAAGGTAAGGACATACCTAAATACTGTAATAATGTAATAGAAATGTTTTCAATAACTAATTCATTAATTTGATAATTTTTAATAGAGAAACTTCATTACAGAGGAAGAAGAAGAATGTTCATTATAGAGGGAGTCTATTATAGAATGAGTTCATTACAGATGAATTCTACTGTATTGAATAGTCATGAACAGTGTGGGCTTTAACCCCACTAGTCCAGGGCATTTCAGGTCTTTAGAAACCCCAAGTAGAGCATATACTACTCCACCTCTATAACGTTTGATAGGTTTGACATCCCATTTTGGCCAAAGTTACCTTATTATATCTTAGTTAGGTTTTTGACAAAACTTCCAAATTTTTTGTTTTCACCTCAGGAAATATGTCAAAATTTGGGGACATGCTGCAAAAATTCAATGCTTTACATAATTTAAGTCTCAGAAAGATTTGAAGTAAAAATTGTATTTTTAACAATTTTCAGATATAGAATTCCATGATGAGGCAGAAAATTCCCCTGGAAACAATATTTGGGAGAGTAGACCTGGGGAGCTCAAACACAGCTAAAAATAGTCACTGACTGGTGACAAGTAAGCCACTGCTGAAAAAATATACCAGTGATCATTTTTTTTATAATTTCCTATCCGATATAAAATTTGACGAAAAACAAAGCTTCAGCATGATCCACTCATCGGTTAATGCGCACCGGAAACAAAAACAGNAGTTTCTTTTAATATGTGTCTCAACTATAAGGGTTGTTGCATTGCATGCTCTGAGGGAACACTTATGTTTACTGGGGAGGGAATGTTGCATTACGTCATTGATGTGTTTATAGTAGTCTTGATCTAATGGAACTTGATGCAATTAATAATTTTGACAAGCCAAACGTTAGCAGGTGTTAATTGTTAATACCATTATCAAACAACCCAAAGGCGAAATGAGTTTTTAATTTTAAGGAATGCGATNTATCTTAATAGCAACAAAGACAGTTTTATACTCGGGTACGTGCGGATACTAGGGCCAAAACGTAAAAAATTTAGTACCGCACTGCAAGCGCAAAATCTTCATCACCACAGTAGCATGCTCTCCAATATCAATTAAGACAAAAAATTCTTAAAGAAACGAAAAGTATATTTTGCATTCTATAGATTTTTTAAATGTGAAGCATACATAAATTTCTTTGAAAGCACACCTTTGATTCTTAAATTCATATGCAGGTTACGATTTAACTGTTTTACCTGGCCAACATTAGAATTAGGGAAAATGAGGTTAATAAAATAACCAATTCTTAGAATGTATCAATATAATGTTACGATATAATGTATCAATACAATGTTACGATTTCTACATCAATGAAGAGTAGTGAGTTTGGTTCCAAACATGTCGAGATAGAAATCAGTCAATTCGCAATAGAATGCAACACAACAGTATCAGTGTCAGACTTGTCTGACAAGTGTACCCGTAAAGCTTCAGACCCCAAAATATAACTGAATAATCAAATGATATTCTTGGTGTAGGAAGGAAAATACATCAGTTGCTGTTCATTTTAATACATTTTGCTTTATACCATAGATGGATTATAAATAGAAGTTTGCAGAACATTAACAGTACTATTTTCATTAGGTAGTCAATTTTAATTGTCATTCCGATAGCATATTCACGGAATTTCTTATGTAAAAACACGAGCTAAAAGTAGTTTGATTCACGGACTATTTGTATAAGTCAACATCAAGTTTCGATATTAACAGTAGATGCGCCGCAGCNTTTTTATAATTTCCTATCCGATATAAAATTTGACGAAAAACAAAGCTTCAGCATGATCCACTCATCGGTTAATGCGCACCGGAAACAAAAACAGGTGGTGGAAGACAATGTATTCCATTTGGGGTTAGTAGGGTTAAGGGGATTGGGTGTCTCACATTTTCTCAGTTGTTATAGTAAAATATTATTCTGATTCACAGAAAGTTGTCATTGTCAACTAGAAGTTGTTTATTTTCTCAAATAAATATCGATATTTTCATAACAATGCAAGAATTTATAGCAAATTACTAAGTCAATATAATTTTATTGTAATTTGATTTCAGAATGCTGTACTCCTTAAGTATTGTTTTTTCAGCTTCTTTTATGTGATTGCTTTTTATGGTTTATTTAAAATATCGTTTGCGCAATAATACAATTAATTCGAAAAAACGCCTCCTGCTAATTCATGCGCTATAAATAAAAATGGAAGGGGCATAGTAAAGGGAACTACAGTTTTGTGCAAAATAATTGGCTCATCAACATATGCTTAAGTACTTTTTCGATTTTCCACGAATTGCGAAAGCTGTTGCTTTATGCATAAAAATTTTTAAAAAGGTTTCTTACGTAGTTCACTATAATTAATGATGTCATATGTTCACTATTGGTAGAATAATCTAAATTCAGACACGATTTTACTCTTACAATTACTCTAACATTTCATCCGTTTATCCAAGCATCAACTAGTGATATTTCTAAGGAGCATTGCGTGCCAAATACCTCTGTATCATGAATCATTATGCAATAAATCAGTGAATGGCAGTTCTTATGAACAACTTTGTAAGTTTTGTTTAAGTAAGCCAACAGGCAGAGATGAACATAGACCGAAAATTTATGCCTATGTCCGGCCTAATTAAATTTATGCCAATTCTGCTCGTTTTATGTGATTCTTGCCAACAAATTTTTCTTCAATTTTTTTATTTGCGAAACCATATTTATGTATGTTTGAAACAGAATAACATCTATTTACGGAAATTAAAGAACCTAAATTGCGTTTTAGAATAATATATGATGCTAATGTAAAACATACAAATAAAAAGTATATGTTTCAATACATTGTTCATAACTTATATAGCATTCACTGCATTAGGGTTGATTTGCGTGCATGTTGCGTAATAATCATTTTTGAGATTTTGGCGCATTTTTCAATACCTTGGTATAAAACCGGCTCATGCACATCTCTGTACAAGTATTGTCCTCGAGTACCCGATTTTACCTGCTGTTACGGGTAAGGTTAAGCTTTCCATTACCCAATATGTGAATATTAAATTTGATATTTTTTAAAAGCATTAAGATAAAATGTTAAAAAAATTGACATATACTGAAAATGAATTATATTCAAAATTTATTTGCACATTTTAAAATATCTTAATAGCAACAAAGACAGTTTTATACTCGGGTACGTGCGGATACTAGGGCCAAAACGTAAAAAATTTAGTACCGCACTGCAAGCGCAAAATCTTCATCACCACAGTAGCATGCTCTCCAATATCAATTAAGACAAAAAATTCTTAAAGAAACGAAAAGTATATTTTGCATTCTATAGATTTTTTAAATGTGAAGCATACATAAATTTCTTTGAAAGCACACCTTTGATTCTTAAATTCATATGCAGGTTACGATTTAACTGTTTTACCTGGCCAACATTAGAATTAGGGAAAATGAGGTTAATATTAAATACGACTATAAGAATATTATGTATCAATATAATGTTGATTTATCTCAATGTATCAATACAATGTTACGATTTCTACATCAATGAAGAGTAGTGAGTTTGGTTCCAAACATGTCGAGATAGAAATCAGTCAATTCGCAATAGAATGCAACACAACAGTATCAGTGTCAGACTTGTCTGACAAGTGTACCCGTAAAGCTTCAGACCCCAAAATATAACTGAATAATCAATTGATATTCTTGGTGTAGGAAGGAAAATACATCAGTTGCTGTTCATTTTAATACATTTTGCTTTATACCATAGATGGATTATAAATAGAAGTTTGCAGAACATTAACAGTACTATTTTCATTAGGTAGTCAATTTTAATTGTCATTCCGATAGCATATTCACGGAATTTCTTATGTAAAAACACGAGCTAAAAGTAGTTTGATTCACGGACTATTTGTATAAGTCAACATCAAGTTTCGATATTAACAGTAGATGCGCCGCAGCCGTCATTTTGATCTGGAATTACGCTCCATAGAAAATATACAATGCTGGGTATTCACTTGTCAGTTCAGTACTTGGGAAGGCTCTTATATTGACTGGGAACATCATATACCTTTAATTTGCGGAAGTTGAACTTATCAAAAGATTCTGATACAACCTGGATTTCATTTTGATGAAAATTGAAATAAATTTAGAGATTTATGATTTTAGTTGAGATCGAGGTTAAATTTACTACGACTATAAAAATATTATTTTTCATTCAAAATTGATTTAACTCAAAATTTCATTGTGCAAGTATGTTACTATTATACAGACTTGTCAAAAAGCCGAAATTTTAAGCTCGGCTCGACTCGTTTTACTTTTAAGTATTTTCGGCTCGCCTTGACTAATCAACATAGAACCTTTCAATGAGGCTCGTATTAGCTCGATATGTTTTTAAAAATATTGGGCTTTCAGAATATTTTTACACTCTTTCTATTATTTAATAAACATTTTAAAATATAACTATAAGTATATTGAATGAAAAATGTAAAAAATCTGCATAATCAATTTAACTAGCAGAATTATAAACTTGCTTTGCTTAATAAAACCTCGTTTTGTGCTCCTTGTATATTAAATGCAGTGCTCAAGCTCGGCTCGGCTCGGCTCGGCTTGCCTCATTCGTAAGAAACTCGACTCGTTGACAAATCTGCTATTGTAATCAAATGGCTGACATACTTCAACTTTTTATGTATATATGTAATGCATATACACAAGATATTCTACACCAAAGCTTCATTTTCTTAATATCTAAGTGAAAGCTTAGACTAACGAAGTTTTCAAATTAGAGTCATGGCCGTAAGTAAGTTATTTTTAAAAAAGTGCAACTTTGTGATCGTAGTCTTTTACTTAACTTATCAGAAATTAATCATAATTTTGTACAATGTTATTTTCATTCTCCAACAACTTCTATCGAATCGATACAACGATGATTCTATACAAAGTGTGCTGTTAAGTGTAATTGTAGCTACAACATGCGCTTCGCAAGTGAGTTTTAACATCTTTTTCCACTTGTGAAATTTAACGATTGACAACGAGGTTTGAGATTAAAAATTAAAAATTCTCTAAAAATAGATGCGTGCATTATTTAACTGTCAAAAGTGCAAAAAGACCTGTTTTATTGAAGGAAAGAAATGAAATTCTATTTTCATACTTGTTTTATTCATTATAGACAATGGTAGTTGTTTATTGTAGTTAGTGAATTTAAGTGTGTCTAGTTGAACGCTCCAATACGCTTTATGACTTGGAGTAAGTATTAGAACTGCTGTGACTTTTAACTTAAAGATTGGTCGCGATTCCTCATACGCAGCGCTTTGATAACACCTGCACCAACACAAGGGCTGCAAAGACTTGGAAGTTAAGATAAGAGGTGAATCTAATAGTCTTCGTGTGTTGCAACAATGAACTCTTATCGTGATCGTGATTACATTTTATATTAAAAAAACACATGACTTTATAGTTTAATATTGCTAAGGTATTATCTTCCAGGGACACTACTTAAGGTTGCTTGTTTTTTCTCAATTCCACATAAGGGAAGTAACCGAAAAGCAAGCAACTTTTCTTGAAAACAACCATGTGTAAATTACTAAAATTGCTAAAATTGAATGCTTAAGGTTTCTTATATGTGCGGCTTTGGGATTTTTGAAACAGGTGTCACATTCCTGTTTTTATTTTGAGAAAATTTATAAATAACAAGTAATTTAAGCCTCTAAATTCTAATTAGAAGATTGTATGCATTGCTAACTTTAAATTTTGGGATAACACTCTTGTAAAGACCAATATGAGAAATATTTGAAATGGATAGAAATGATGTTTTGGCAAAAATGGAGAATTCCTCAAAAACGAGGCACTATCCTTCGGGTGCTTCCCACGAAAGCCTGTCGAGCATAAATAATTGGTCCATATCCCGCTCGATCCAAATTCCAATCTGGTTATGTGTACTGTATTGTTGTGCACTAATTTATTGGATTCTATATATCAGTGTTATTCGACATTTTACTCTGTATTTGCTATATTTACATCCTGAAATTGTAGAGATTATTAGAATTGAAATTGAGCCGGGCTTGGCCCAATTTTTGACAGGGAAATTTGTTACAGGCCAGGGTTGGTCTTAAGGTTTTAAGTGATACTTGAAATACATGAGAAAAAGAAAGATTAACTTCAAAGCGATAAGCAGATGCAAACCTTTTAACGTCTTAATTTTTGTCTGCTGCAAGTAAAAAACATTTCTGGAAGTATCTCTCGTCTTGCGGTGATGTATGTTGATGTAAGTTGGTAGAGAACATTACTAATTGAATATATATCAAAACTGGGGTGATTGCATCCAGTTTAATTAGTTGTGTGAATAATACCTACATTACTAAATTAAAGCAGGGGATGGTGCTAGGAAGGCTTATGGAATGTGGCATAAATGACACGCTTGTCGAATTAAGGTTAACATAATGCGATTGTAACACAATTGAATTAGCATTGTTGATGGCTAAGGAGATATACACATAATAAATCAATGCATTATGAAAATTATCCAATCAAATTCACTGTGTAGTGTTTTTAGGCCTCTATGAAGTACACATCAGGGTCAGAAATACAATTCGGGTCAAATTGGGCGTCAGCTGAATTATTGGTATATTCAAGTGGGGCGGACCTGGCTTAGGCCTAAACATGTCGCTAATTCCTACTCTAAAGATTATTCTTCTGAGTGAGTGAAAATGCGATCCACTAAAAATGTAATCATGAATACATCTGTGCTTGTTCCTATAATAGTTAATGCATCTTCGTCATTAGCAATTTTTTTATATAAACTGCAAATACCGAATCCCAATTACATTCGATCATATCTTCAAATATGCTAGACATTGTTTTTTTGTTTTGATATTTTTCTTTATCATTATTCAAGGCTGGCTGAAAAAATCAAAGGTGTTTTAAACAAGTGTTTTTTTCAAAGATTTTTTTAATGTTTTTTTTCAATTTATCAATACAAAAAGCTGATAAATATTTTTGACAATCAAATCAAATATTTTTGTTGTCCCATGGGATATGTGCAGTCTCAGCTACAAACAGCCTTTCTAACGAGAACATTCATAAACTGTCTTTCTGCTGTCGTATTTTAAAGGACACTTGAATACTATGCATAGTTATGAAATGTTTTATCATTGTACACCACATATATGAAGCAAAAAATGTTCTGAAAAAAACGTGTTTTAAACAAATATAACCAATAAAACGTTTTGCCAGCCCTGTTATTATTATTATTCTTTTTTTAATGTTTATTAAACTAAATATTTTACAAGGATTGAAATGAAATTATAAATTAGCACCATGAAATTTTAAAGCAATATTTTAAAATTACAAAGAAATTGATAAAATAAAAAGTAGATATTGAAGCTAATAATGAGCAAACTGTTATAAATTAATTTCTTGTAGAACTTGATAAGTACCTTTCAAGACGAAAGTGATCAGAACGATTTCGTTCTGAACGAGGAAAACGATCGGGAATTTGAATCATTGAGATGATGGGATTTTGAGATCATTTCATTGAAAAGTTTCACTGCCAAGTGAATTCTTCTATATTTTATAATAATTTTTGATTCTCTACAACCAACCATGATTTTAAAAGCCCGATTAATTATCCTCTGGAGTTTACGGTCAAGAGAAATAGGGAGCACCACATAAAGTTGAGATCCATTGTCAATTATTGATAAAACTAGAGATAAAAAACGGTACATAAAATGATGCTATTTATGTAATTTCTGAGTTGTCTATTGCTTATGTTTGTCTTAATAATATATAATTTATTTCATTTTTGTAAACTTAATATATGCAGTTCGACCCGATTCCGACCATAATACTTTTAGTTCAATAATCAACAAAATGTATATTTATTTAGTGTTTGGAAGTTTGTTGACAATATGCCCCAAAACAAACTGATGATATACATGTACATGTAAATCATTTCAAATATACGTTAGCTCTCAGTTCATTGATGTATAGTCGGCGTCTGCCCCCACAGCGGGCATGACCATTTTTCGCTCCCAGCCTGCGCTGGGATAAATGGGACGGTCTGTCCCACTTCCAACTTTGTATACATGTATGTTCATGTTTGATATAAAGATAAAATTTTTAATCTTACATTCCAATTTCCTATAAATATTTATTCAAATATTTAGTTTTATTCCCATGCCCATATTTAGGGGATTATCAAAAATATTGTTTATTAAGCATTACATAACCTTAAAATTCAAACTATTTGGAAAACTTTACAGCTTCACCAATTTCAATATTAAAACATATTGAAGTTTCGGAAGTATTGATTTGCAAAACGTACAGAACTCCAATAAATTCCTGGTTTTCTTAAAAAATATTTCAAATTATTTTTTCCACCAGTGTGTTTGGAACTATGTGTAGACCCAAGTAAACCCATCAGGAGATTGCCGAGCAACAAATTAATTGATTTTCCCTTATCATTACGCCCAACATCTATAATTGAAACCGTAATATTGCATACAATTTCTCAATAACGGCACATATCAAGGAACCGCACCCAAAAGCAATTAAATCGATTCTGCGCAACGCTGAATAAGTTCATATGTTTCAGCTCTTAGTGTTCTAAATGGTTTTCTTATCATTTTCTTTCATATATGCCGAACGATGAGAACGTTTTTTCTTTACATGGATGAAACAACTAATGTTTCTATAAAAATGATTTCCGCCAATTCTGTCTTCTTAAAAATTCTCACTTACTATTGATATTTGCGGTGAGTATCGACACAATTGCTGAATTGAGTAATTGCAAACATAACAACCTTTATATGCTTAAAAGCTACATGAATTCAAATGCTAACTTTACGTTCAACTTTTAATCGTTCTTCCCAATGACGTACATTCAGTGTCACTTTAGAGTCTACTATGTCTTAATGCATACATGTATATTATAACAGTTTCTGTATTAAATGCAAACTACAGCATCCCACGCTGGTCTATATGCCCCTCGCTAAAAAACCCCTAGTTGATGTGTGCAGTGCATGTTTGGCAGATGTTTTAAATCTACTCAACATATAAGCAAAATAATTAGCAAAATTTATTATGCTTAACGGAATTACAAGTGCTTAGCTTACTAGTGCTGAAGATCTAAGTGCGTCTGATAGATAAGTTGCACATTGATCTATTGAAATATGCATGGCCATTCTTTGCTGTGCCCCGCCAAAGAAGGTGTGCTGTTTCAGCCTTTACAATACCCTTAGGGTTATGATTACATTTTCCTTTCTAGGTAATATGTTATTATGATAGCAGGATGATAATTTAAGTCTATTTAATAGTTTGAATTTTGAACGTTTAGGGTGGTTGCTAAGCTCTGTTTATAGTAGTTTTTTTCAAACTGAAACTTTTAGTTATTTTTTCCATTGGATTGATTATTTTTCCACCTTAACCAAAAATCACTTGGAAAAACTATTTTTAGTAGCCTTTGCTGGTGAAAGCAAGAATAGGCACATCCCTCTCAAAGCTTCTTTTCTATGCTGTTAATCAAACCCAAAACAAGTCAACACTCAGAATGTCAGGATATGGCAGCAGTTCAAAGCGATTATGCGTCTCAAAAGTCTGTTCAAATGGTGTCGACTTTTTCCGGAATCGCATCACAGGTTAAATAATGTAAATTATATTCCCCATGTAAACGATTAACAACTTCTCCACCTTCCATAACTTTTAATTCTCAATTCTGTACTCAATTATATTTTTCTAGACTGACTTTCAAACATCAATCATTGAAATTAATATTGGACCTCTCGTTTTAATATACATTATATACATTTAAAATACATTTATGTTGACGCAAAGTATAATGAAATACTGAGTTTCGTTTACTTAGGTCCAAATGTCACTATAGTTAGCTCTTAATTGTCTACACAATACACTGAGACTGAATACATATATATATATATATATATATATATATATATATATATATATGTATTAATATTATAATATAATTTTGAAAATAATTCTATCCAACTTTTGCTGAGGAAAATTTTTTAATCTTATTTCCATATCTATTACCGCAAAAAATGTAATTTATGTGAACTGTAATTGAAGTGTTCCTAAATATGTAAATGTGCAAGGAATTTGCTCTGCAATAATAAAAGAAAAAATTTATCTGCATTTTGNTATATATATATATATATATATATATATATATGTATATATAAATTTATAGTTGAAGTTTTAACTATGCTCGTGCATTTTATAATTGTATTGTTGCTTCGACTGCGGTTGTTTAGTTACACGCTTAACGTTCTAAAGCGCCATCTATTGAAAGTAAAATTATTTTTATACAGTATATTCTTTTTCAATCTATACATGTAAATTCAAGTACGACTAAGCATTTTTTTGGAATGCTTCACAAGGTTGTAATTTTTTAAATCTGCATTACTTACTTAATTGAAGCAAAAGGTTAAACAAAAATGAAAAACATTCAATATTCTCAGATGTAATAATCTGATTGACTTTAAAATTGATTGAGTTTAAAAAAGATGCATATCAACGAAGCATGTTCACTTAGTCGTGTAAAATTATTTACATAACTTGATAATTAGAGACGCCGGAAATGGTTCATTATTTAGAGGCAAAGCTTTCTAATTCCCTCTACCAATGCATTTTAGACTGACTTAATGTTTTCATGTTTATTCCTATGAACTATAGATGTGATTATTTATATTTATTTACTAATATTGAAGTGGTTATTTTTATTAAAAAATTTCTTGTCAATGTTATATTTTACCATGATTTTACCAGGAAGCTGATCGTAATCAAGAATGGGCATAGGTTGTGCATGACTTGCGCTAGAAGTTGGGAATTAAATTTAAAAACCTGAATATATGGGTAATTTGCATAGAAATTCTTAACATTGAATTTCGCAGTATATAAATTTAGAGCTGGCTTTTTGTTTGTACAGTGAAGTCTAAAAGTTCAGGGTTTTTATTGAGGTATTTTCATATTGAATTTAATATTATTTATATTTCCATACAGCTTTTTCATCAAGTCTTGTGTGAATTTTTCATGTGTGTAGAATAGAATTGTTTGGAAGTATGTATGGTACATAACATTAGTAAAATGTTTATTTCACTCTTGGTTCAATAACTATTTTCTAATTATATGTATTTCAATTATATAAGCTTAAATAAATATTTGAACATTGCAACAACATAATTTGTACGTTTGGGGAGGAATTTTAATTTATGTGCAGATGTAGATGCAAAAATGATCAATTCTATCATTTGTAGAAGGAGACAATTCCCAGCGGTCTTGAATCAAGAGATTTGCCTATAAATGATCTGAGCCTACCATTGATCACTGTAACATTAAAGATAAACATTGTATTCATATTGAAATTTCGAACAATTAATACATTATTTGGTTTGCAACATCAAAAATTTTAACTATTATTCTCTTGATAGAAGAAAAGCGTATGCTCTCTCTGCGTACGCTTAGGCCAATTAGTGCTGGCAACTCGCGATTGCAGCTTACACGTTTTTCTAATAATCTTACAACTGAATTTAATGTTTCAAAGTCAATTATACGATAATATTCATTTGGTGATTCAAACGTATGTGACTGAAACGGGTAATATCGATGTTAGGCCACGGTTAGACTAGTGATTGGCTCAAAAGTGATCTGTCACATTTAAAAGAATTGCATGTCTAACCACCCGAGATAATTAGCGATGTGACGATCACGAAGAAATTGTGCGGGTTCGATTCCTTGCGATCGCCACATCGCCAATTATCTTGCAATATTGAGATGGCACAGACACCATAATACGAATATTGGAGTTGCAAATACTACCTTTAACACCC
>CABFPE010000593.1:344255-373066 GCA_900660155.1 Hofstenia miamia
GTTACTAGATGTCAAAATTGTGTGGCAGACATCTGTATACAGACCAGAAATTCTACAATATGATTTATGGAAATCGATCTCTATACACTAGCAAATTATTAATAAATATCTAATCTTTACATATTTATATATTAGGCATGTCTGTCTATAGATAAGTATTTGTTCATAAATTTACATTTCACAAAGCATAATGTATACAATACAACCAGTATTTTTTTATAAGCAAGTTGTGTAGATCTATCAGTCTAGAAATAGAAATGCTTATAGGAAATTTGCAAATTTGCGATTTTAGCCTTGAATACTGCTAAGCAATTGCTTAGCTGGAATAAATCGGAATTGCTTGGTGAATAACGGTGTTCTGTACCGAATTGAATGTACACGTGTTACCATCTGCTTTTCACACTTGCAATCAGTCAAGGTAAGCTTGCGGCATTTGTTTTTTAAACGCAAATTGATCCACCGGACATTGAAATTGAAATCCGAAGGTTGCTGAAAATAATCTCAATATTGATGTCAGCTTAAGCTGATGTAAATTCATTCAATAAAAATTTTCTGTTACAAATTTTGCCGAAAAAATGCTCAAATTTTTTTCGTGTTGTAGGGGAAGATTGCTAGTAGACGGTGTTTATAATATATATATATATATATATATATATATATANAACAATGAATGTGGCAATTTCTCATCTAAGGATTTTCTAGTACTTAATATGTTCGTTTTTCTGTAAGTGGATAAGTGGATAGAGGTTTAATAATAGAATAAGACTTGTTCAAGGTTCTTTATCAACATGACAATAATCGGTTTTAATATTAAAGTTAGATTTCTTTGAATTACGTTAATAGTCTTATTTAGTGAAGTTAGAGTGACAAGACCGAACGTACATTTGCCATTTCAAACAATACTTTGGTTAAATAATTTGTATTAGGTGCGACAGACATTGCAGAAGTGCCTCTTCCAATTTGAATTTCTTAGCTAGTTTGTTTGAATACAAAGAGAGCAATTTGCATTCAAACTTTGATTTGACTTCCGAACTGAGCCACAGGAACAGCGCCGATCGAACATTTTAGGAATTGCGATTAATGAGATATCCCTTTTCAGTTAGATTTTGTGTTTTATCCAATTAGGTGGACTTCCTGTTTAAAGTTTTTAATAGAAGTCTTCAAGGGAGGACAGATAGGAGGCGCAACCTTACAAAATATTACAGCTGGATGCATTATGCGACTTCCATACAACAAAGAACGATACAATAAAAGTGCACATTTGCGCTATAAAGCGGATGTTTTATTTTTAATGGTCTAATAATGGACTCTATAATTAAAGTAAAAGTTATTTTTTAATTTTGCGTTAGTTTCAAGAACTTTAGTGTTTCCACCCCTTCATTGAATATTGTTAAGCTGATTTGGATCGACATTGAATTCGAAGTTTTCCAATATATAATAAGTGAACGTAAACCATATGAGCGTCATATCTATATTAGGGTGTCAAATGGGTCACTTTTTAACCTACTACTCAGTCTATTTTACTATCACGCGGGATCCCACCTGACCCGAACGTCTTACACGGACGCACAAAAATGTGTTAACATGCAAACATCGATATGAATATGAACAATACAAAATCAATTATAAAATAAAAAATAATTAATATCTTTAAGTATTTCAAAGATTCAAATGCTTGAATTCTTAAATTGTTCTTTAAATCTGTTAGTGTTCCTCCGACATAACGAATATCGGTGGTCCGCGACCCTACACGGCCCCACCTGATCCATCTTAGAGTGTACCGCAACTTGACCCCTTTTATTTTTACACTAACAGCTGATTGGGCCTGGTTGACTCGTACCCACCATGATCTATATAATCGTATTGTTGATTTCTACTAGTGTATTACTAACTTGTGTGAGAAGGTGTGGATTGCATAATCTTAGCAGTAAATCGACTTAAGCGCTTTTGATATCGCTTTGTGGGTTATGAAAATTAATTTAGGAAATGCTTGCAAGCAGTCCTGTAGATTTTTATAACTCTTAGTAATTTTTTGACTCGTACCCACCATGATCTATATAATCGTATTGTTGATTTCTACTAGTGTATTACTAACTTGTGTGAGAAGGTGTGGATTGCATAATCTTAGCAGTAAATCGACTTAAGCGCTTTTGATATCGCTTTGTGGGTTATGAAAATTAATTTAGGAAATGCTTGCAAGCAGTCCTGTAGATTTTTATAACTCTTAGTAATTTGTTCGTTTCAAGTGTAAGTGCTGCTTGACATTCCCTTTTTTATCACTCGGATATTTAAATATAAAGACTTTTTTTCCATATTGCAGAAGTTATATTTTTAAATACAGAAAACTGAAAATTCTTAAAATGCCTTACATTTTCAACTTGAGAGCTTTTTGGGTAACTGATGCACAGCTTTGAATATATGTAGTATAGTAAGAAGAGTTATAGTAATAACTTAAGTGGTGAATTTATGCATCGCAATTAAATGTAGGATCATAATAACAGCGGGGCGTTTTACTAGCATAAAAAATTAGTGGGGGAAAATTCGTTTAATTTCATTTTTAGCGGTGCATTTTTGATCTTTATTTCAAAAGGGATTAGAATGCTCTATGCAATTACGCTTTTCTATTTGATTATTTAGGCAATTAAGAATTTGAGTGTAGTTTCTATCATGTCTTTAGTCGCCATTAAAGACTTATTCGACTTTGCTTTCTATTGAAATCTTTAATAAATAACACACACTCAGCAATAAACTTAAAACTCTTGGAAACAATTACAAATGATCCGTTCTGTGATTTCTAAATTTCAAGCCGAAAATATTTCTCATTTCCTTTTGATGTTTTTACTAAGCAGTTTAAACTTCAAGAAGAGTTCGTAGTTATTTAGTTTTAGAACACTAGTAAAGAGAGTTTTACACGTTTAAGTAAATTCCAAAAAAATGAAAAATTCTATATTTCTTTTTAATGAACACCTTGACATATTGATTTTCTTTTAGAAACAGCTAAATATACTTTGTGTTGGTTTATTTATTTATAATACCAGTGATGCATTTCGTCTCATATCAGAGGTGCCAGACCTAACCCTATTCGGCCCGGGAGATGTCATCTCTCTATCAAAATTTTGATTATTACACAAAAACTGGCGGAGATTCCTTATTGAGAATTGGTGACTTTTCCTCACTTTTATTTTTACCTAATAAAAGCTTTCTCAATGTCTGCATATTTTATGTATGGCATTGTTTTTCAACTGGGGGTATGGTTTTAAAAAACTTTATTATTATGGATAGTATGAAAAAATTGTTTAAAATAAGCAAGACAGTAAATTTCATAAGTTAGGAATGAATTCTAACATTTTCAACACTTACAACCAATATTTATTGTAATTCAAATAATTCCCTAAATTTTTAGGTTTGATGACGTCATCATAATTTATGATTGTATCTGAACATTCCAATTTAATAATACTAATATGAAAAATACGTGTGGAAACTTTGCTTTAATATCATAATCCTCTTCCCATGCCTCAGGATTCCAAAAAAGTCCATTTCGAATAGGATTAAGTGACGGTTCATGATCAGTCATAGAATCTATTTCAGTTTTCCCAAACTTTTGTTCATGTCTCAGCTAATCACCTCTAAAATTTGAACTGATTTAACCTAAAACTCTCTTTGCAAAACCAAAATGCCTAATGTAATGTAGATTAGCGCTATAACATTAAAAATTAATGGCCAATGCACATTACACCTAGTCATTTCAACTCAGTTAACCTGTTTCAAACTCATTGTAAAATACTAAACAAAAAACGTTTAGTTAACAATAGAGACATGGGTAGAATTATAGGTGATGCTTGCTTTGTGTGGGTGGTGCCAACGTAGTTGACATTATCAAATTTCAACACTCATTAATGTGGGTTTTTGAAGGACATGACACTTTTGAAAATGACTCCTATTTTTAAAACAAAAAATTGAAACTCTAAAAGAGTAAATCAAGCTTTTGGAAAATTTTTTAATAAAAATACTAAGCGAACCGTATACATTTGAAAATATTGTCTATTAAGTGTCTTAAAAAGTTCAGAGTTGCTTGATGAAAACATATTGTATATCACTTGTGATATCAAATTTTGAAAAAATGCGATCAGTCGAAGTTTTCGCTTACTTTGAAGATGGCCATATGACATTTTTTAAAAAAAATCCGCATAGTAGCTTTCGAGATCTTGTGTAGCGTGCACATGCAACTTTGCTTAATTTTATCTATGGATTAGGTTTAAAACTTCTAACCACAAAAAACCATTTTAGTAAGAAAAATGTGTTAAATGAACAAGTTCAACTACTGTAAGTCTGAATACCAATATTGAGTTGACTGACGGTATACGAGTTTGTACTGTAGCACCATTAAGAAACACCATTAACTTGATTAGCAATGTTAGCTTTCACCGGAATGTCGTTTCACCTGATTGATGTGATTGACTCAAACAAGACATATTTTTTTGCAATTGACGTAAATCAATAAAGTATGATACATCTAAAGAAATGTGAAAACACTTTACCTTTTAACTAACACTTAATAACAATATATATATATATATATATAATGGATACACTATGTACTACAAAAAAATCTCATGAAGGGAAATTTTTCAAAAAATTTAAGGCTATTTTTTAAATATAAACTTCCAAATATGTATGAAAAATAAACTTTTTAGTGTTTCGTAGATTTAAAACATATTTTTGGAATTCAACTCTCTGAATATAGAATCGCTGTCGTCATCTCTGTTAGGAAATCGTTCTGCATTAATGAGAATGGGAAGAAACTTTGATAAGGATGATTTCGTCCTTGTGGATAATTGTCAACTTCAAAGGTGTTGTAGTTTGGCAAAGTTATAGCTACTGCTCATATGAATTGTAGTTGGGCAAAGTTTAAGTACTGCTACACTGAATTATAACTTGGTAAAATTATAAGTACTATTGCTAAGAATTAGTTGTTTAACAAAGTTATAAGTACTGCTACTATGAATTGTGCACAAGATTTATAATTTTGAAAGATCAAAAAGCTTTGAGAAAAATGGAATTATGTATCAATTTCAATATGTTTAGCATGATTAAGTTTTTCAAGATTTAACATATATTGTGTCTATTTTTTACAAAAGACAGATCTAATACATTCTAGTGTATAAATATGCATCTCATCATTAAATTAATGAATATTAAGTCATCATAAACTTTATCAAACTTTAAAAAACCAATTGAATAGTATAATTTTGCATTTTGCATCCTTTGTGTAGCATATCTAGACAACCGGGCTAATTTTACATAAGATGCCAATGAAATTGACATTACATAGTTATTAAGTTGCGGTCACTAAAGATTTGTGACCGGATCGTGAAATTTTTCAAATACTATGATTGCACAATAGAGGTTGCTTCATTTAAATACCCTTTTTCCAATTATATAGATGTATATATACAAATGTAATGCTTTGATCTTTAGACCAAAGAAAATCTAGATCGTGAGACCGTTTGCTCCACTCTTAGTCAACTGGAAAGCAAATGTACCATGGAATTCAACATATTTAGGAAATTTCAGGATCCCACAAAACAAGTGAAAATTCTTAAACTCGTGGTCATCGTTGAAGATGTGAATGATCATGCGCCGGTATTTCCTGTAAAATTTCAGGTGAAATCATTAATCATACATTAGTTATAGTTAAATGCTATTTAACATGCTAACTTGATCATGGTAAGATTGCAATGGTGAATATTAAAATTAATTAGAAAAAAAATAAACTTTGTCGGCTTTTAGTGAAATAAGCCCACATTTTAATTCTTTAATAATATTTTTTCAGTTCTAAAGTGCTGCGATTACCACCTCCATTATAGCTTACCATTGTTTACAGAATCCATAAATCCCATGTCTTATAAATATACAGATGCGCTCAAAACATACATAAAGTTTGTTAAAGTTAACTTAGATATATGCATTGTTAATTCGAAATGTTTGATTCAATGTGACAGTTCACGTACAGATCGGTGATTTAAAAAATTCTCTATCTAGTTATTACTGACTGTACATTGTAAAACTTGAGCTTTCTAACAAGTGCATGAACACATTTCAGGCATTAATTCCAAAATTAAATTTTGTGTTATTGGCTAGTTGGGCACATATTTTGTAAGACTTATAGTTTTAAGAAATTTGGTGTTTGATTTCGTTACTCCAAACTGCCCACTGTATCGTTAAAGGGATAAAAGGTTTTGTCCACATTTTCCGTTTTCCCCAAACTTGTGGAAATTTGGCAATTCTGGGATTTTCTCGTCATTGTAAAAATTTGTGTTAAAAATTATTCATGTGTTTCAAGTATACGAAAATATTCATATTTTTCAATGAAAGATGCTATTTTTGCAAAAACTTTTAAATTCTTCTCATACCTAGTGTTAAGAAAATAAAGGCCATGGTAGCAACAACTAGCCTCAAATATTTTGTTTTCTGTAAGTAGATTACCAATTAGTGCTGACTTAGAACGTACCGGGCCCCTAAATTGCAAAAACAAAAAATACCTTCAAAAATAAAAGTAAATGTTATTGGAAGTAGTCTTAAACAAATTTGGGGCCACAAAATCAGAAAAAATATTCTTAAGAAGCCATATTGAAAAATTTTAGGCCCAATATATATATATTAAGCAAATGTACAGTGACTCGACTGCATCCAAATCAGATGTCGTCGTGCCTGTCTTATTTAGGTTTAAAATGTTGAATCAGATGACGAGGCTGATTACAATTATTCGTGATGTAGTTTAAGAATACTCATTGAATCGTTGTTAATATATAGCGGTGGCAGCTGCACCTAATGACCAGTACTTATTCTAAGACTCCATTGTCAGCTGGGAATTGTCTTTGATCATCGACAAAAAGACCTCGCTTATGAAATAATAATAGCCAATGAAAAATTAGGGTAGATAAATCAATGATTAATAGCGGTGTGTAGGTGATTCACCCGCTGAGATATTATACCCTAATCTAATTTCAAGTTTTTTTAAACAATTTAAGCCAAATTATATAAACTTTTTAATATTTTCGAATATAATTTAAAAACTTTTTTTAAAGTTAGTAATCTTTGTGAAGATTTTAACTCAATTTATCTACTTTTGTATTTTTCGTTCAATATCGTTATTTATTATTATTTGCTGCATATCTATCCATGTACACATTTCCAAGAATATATATATACTAAATGTACTGAATTATACATATAGTACAACTCGGGACAGCTAGTTTAAATAGCGTAAATGTTTGCTTTGTCCGTAGTTGTTTTGGTCTGTGAACAGTTATTCTAAAGATTGGCCCAAAGCCCAACTCAATTTCCTTACGAGATCCGATCCCAAATCTAAGAAAATTTAGTAAAATTAATACTGAAGTTTAAACCGAGAGAACTTTATTTCTGTTTAAAGTACATTTAGACTAAAAAAATTACATTTGTACAATCAAAATTATGAGCACCTTAATTTGGACTTGAAGTAGTAAATGAATAAATATTTGTTTTCAATCTCCATGTTTCAGAGGACAGTTGTCAGGTATTGTTTTACTTAAAAATGTATTCCATAATACCTTACTTATTAGCAAGATTTGTCAATCTTAATATGCCGCTAATTGTACTAAGTCTGGTGCCGGTGAACGAAAAACCCGTTAACATTGTCCATACTCTGATAGTAATAACACAAATTTTACCATGAATGAATTTAGCTTGCAGTGGCCAGTTACTACAAAAGTCCGTCCAATCCCTGCCAGTGACGTGCGTAAGGGGGGCTTAGTGGAATATCCCCCGGAATATTTTCAACATTGATGTTGATTAATTAAATCAAAAGGTTTTTGTAAAAAAAATTTGTAACATTACAAACTGAGGAGGTGAGATACATTTTCAGGGTATATTTTTTTCAATATTTTGAAAATTTTGCGAGGCTTCTCTCCGATTTTGGTAACTGAAATCCTGCGTGCACCTCTGATCCAAGCGCAAGCCTAAATGAAATTGGAAAAACTGTCCATGCCTAATAGGATGTTCACTGCAACCTTTTTGATATTGCAAATATGATTAATATTTTAAAACTAGTGGCTGTCTCGGATTTGTCTTAATTTGGATGTCACTTAAATATCGCTAGAATTCGACTTAATTTCACCATTTGGTCTTAAAATAAACTTTAGAAAAACATGTGTTTTTGAAATGCGATGCATTTATTACCAATATGCTTTCTCAGAAGAACACTTCTTTTATCAAACTCATTGTAAGTGATTCGATTAGAGCAAACGATTCCTTGGGGAAGTGGTCCTCGTTGTACAAAATTATTCATTCTTTAATTTCAGAGGCAAAGCATTGTTTTATGACTAGAACCTTTTTAGTGCAACAAAAAGACTTTCTTTATTAATCGTAGATTGGCTCATGTGAACTTCGATGTTTTAATTAAATTTGAAGAAATTTTATTAATTTAATGTTACTGATGTCATAAAACTGCGTAGTCATAACACTGTTGGCTTCCCGCTTTTTTAATAAGCGCATTTTATAGTGGTATAAACAATATCGAGTTTTTACCAACATTTCCACCTATAAATTAATTTGCAATGGTACGCAACAATCCAAACCAGCTAACGATTTTAATTTCTGCAAAATTAATTATTATTTGTTTGGAGATTAGATTATCTTGACAGTTTTAGAGCAGAATATTTTGCACCAATTTTTCTCCAATATTTATTGATTTGAATGGTATCGGTTAACATCTATCGCAGAACATTTGGCAGATTTACCTGTTTAATTTTAAGTTTTGTTGCTCTTAACACCGGTTTTTGATGATTGTAATCTTTTGAGTGATATTTAGACATTTATCGGGTATTTTGACAACAAAAATAAATAAGTTGATATCCAAACGTGCAACTTCCTAAATGACATTGTCAAAAGCGCGAACCATTGCCATTTCAGATGTTTTATTTTGAAAATTGAATCTCTTTGATAAATTAATATTAAAGCTTTCAATTTGGCTTGAGATATTTACGATATATTTGCTCAAAATAGGGATTGTAAAACAAGATCCACCTTTTCAGTTTTCGGCGTAGCTTCTGGCACTAGAATTAAGTTGATTGGCCATTAAGTTGCTTATAAAGCACTTGCATTTTAAAGTCTCATAACTGATACAATACCACCGGTCAGTTTATTTAACATTCGAACAACAACTCAAAGGTGCAAGTAGTCTTAGCCGACTCATTGGCCTGTTTGATCTGATTTTCCAATGTCACTTGTGACGGATTTTGAACACATTTAATAATTGCCCTTTGGGTTGATTAGGATATTACGTTGAGCTTTGACCTAAAATATTTAGTAATTGCCAACATTGAACTTTGTTGAAAACAAGTTATTCTGTGCAGTATAGCAGGGGCACAAAACAAGTGGATGCTAGGGAGTTTACACCCTATACTTTTTTAACGAAGGAATTTCTTAATGCTATGGATCCCTCAGTTTTTGACAATTGCTTTTTTTCCCTTTGATTCAGGCAGATAACTAGTTCTTGTGTTCTACATAAATTAATTAAGTTTAAACCACTTAAGTCTAAATCGCTGAAATGCCTTTGATTAATTTGTAATTATTTTCTTTTTGTAATATTTATAAAGAAAGCTTCACGACATTTATAAAACACATTTAAGTAAAATAACGTTCTTGGAAACAAAAATGGTTCATCAAAGTTTTTGATCATATAATGGCGATCTANGAGACAGCACACACACACACTTCAGAACAGGGATCTACGCCCTTTAGTATAATACAGTTTATAGCTCATAACTGTATAAAAATAGATATAAATGCTTTTAAGTTTTATGTTTGAAATCGAGCTTCCTTAACTGCACTTAAAATTAACGTTGAAACGCATTGAATGCAGTAAAAATAACTTATTTTTTAAACGCAATTCTCTGTTCTTATTACTTTGCATAACAACATTACAAGAAATGTCAATAAATCAGGCCACTTAAAACATCAATTTTGCAACAGCACTTTTTTATAACAACGAAGAATCTCTCTATATTTATAGGAGCTTTTCACTGCCTGTAGTTGTTTTATTTTTCAATGCTTACAGAAAATTTCATTTTTTTAGAGAGCAATGAACTGAACGGGATGTAAAAGCATGTTTATTACATTGATTTAAAAAATGCTTTCCATGTTTGGTGTTTGTCTCACATAAATACTACATGAAATATGGGCAATCAATGAGACTATGTGTAACAGACGTTCATCAATTCAAATGAACAGAAACAGTTTTGCCTTAGACATTAACCAAAATCTTCCCAGTTAAATTTTAATATAATGTTAGCTGGTTACTATCTTACCTCTCCAATTGAAGACTTTTCGGAGGCGTGAAATGTAGGAATACTAATTTGCACTTTTAAGATGTCTAAAAACTCAATATATAATTTTGGTATAAAATTCTTTATCTCAGGTATTGAAGGTTGTTGACTCGTTAACGGAAAAACAAGGCATAGCAGAAAGAGTAAATTGACAAAATTAATTTGTAGTGTCCTCGGTGAAACATAATTTGCAAAATGTCACGTCATTGTGTGTGCAATAGAAAACATTCATACGAGAGGTAATAAATGCATAACGGTGTTAAGGGAAAATTACAATTTTGCAATATTCCAAAACAAACACGCAACTCTTCTTAAGTATTGGAGTTAAATTACTATATTGATTCGCATTCCCACGAGTGCTGACTTCATTTATTTAGAAACCTGTTCAAAATTATTGCCTAGATTTCATTTATTTTCTTGTTCTTATGTCTGTTTATAATGAATAGTGTTGAAATGTAGAAATTAATATCAATGACATTTGTTATTTTAAAATTATAGCTGGAGGCCTACCAAAATTTCGCGAGTCTATAAATATGTTTTTTCAGTAATGTGAGTATAGACCAGTTATTTTTAGGCGCCCTTTGTTTTATTTGTGATAAATTTGTATCAGGGCTCTTTTTAAATATTTATGTAGTTGTTTTTTTATCAATGTTTCTGCCCTACATCTATTTTCATTTTGGTTAAGTTTCTTAACTCGTAACCTGTTTGATCGAGCATCAATCATTAAACAAGACAAAATGCTTTGAAATTTTGAATTTCGGACAGAGCTAGAGCCCGTTTTTTGTTGGTCATTCTGTCTGAGCTCGGTTCGATTAACTTCCATTTTAGGGTGCTTTTTGGCCCTTAACTAAATTTTTTCAGTTCCAACATTAAATTCATTATATTTGTCTTAGTATTTTAAATAATTTAAACATCCGTTATCTAAAATTCACAATATAGTTTTTTCCTATAATGATTCATCCCGTCGTCGATCCGGGTCCAACACTTTTCAGGAAGTTCTAACTAGCCAATTTCAAACAAAATTGTGCATTGCACATACCATATACATACATACCTACATATTTAATTCTTAGTAGTACAAATCACAATTATTACTTTAAGAAAAAATTGTTTGAATGTATGTTAGAGCTGGCGGCCACCAATTTTGGCATTTTCTTTTATTTGATTAATGCAAGCTAGTTTTCTATTAAATTTTGGAAAAATATGGTCAACAAAAGCTGGATCTCGGAGCATTTCTCAGAGAATATGACAATATACAGCCGTAGAATGTCATTCAACACAGACACTCTCCAAACCATTTCATTCTTAAAGATTTGAATGTATTTGAATTATGTTAGAAAAAAATATTTTGTACATTAATATGCTAAGAGGAGATTTCAGTTAACGGGCTGATTTGAAGTCATTTAACCGGGTAAAAGAAAAGTAAACCCTGTCAGCTCTAAAGCGTCCTATATAGATCGAGTAACCTAAGTCGACCTCACCTTTTATTATAATCTAATTGAGGCTCTGTTTGAAACATTAATATTTGTATGCGCTTATTCATAATCCCTAGACAACCAAGTGATACTCCTCACCAAGAAAGTCTTAAATTAGTCCATTAATATCGCACATTCCAACTTTGGACACTTAGAAACATATATCTTTCACAGACAGTGGACTTTTTTGAAATGGTTTTTTCCAAAAATAGAAATAGCAACAATGTACCTATTAAATGAATCTGTACAGAATTGGCCAGTTCATGGGTTAAATTAAATTTGACTTAATCTGCTGAACTTTGGAAATCTCATAGGAAACGAATGTGGTATATAATTATGTGGTAAAAGTAAATGTTTCTTGTCCAGCAGTTGGATTTAGTGGGAAAGAATCTCAAAATGTAAAGCCCCCTTCAAATTTGTTACCATGAATGCTAATCCGTAGCATGACTTTAGAATATCATAACAATCTTACAGTAAGTATCATTTGTTTGATCTGCAATAGTGCAGGATTTTATTAACAAACTTGCTTTGTAAAATGCCGTATTTTATCATTTTGGCTCCCACAGACACTGTAGCGAATAAATTCGATTAGAATTACAATTCTCTCAGGATTTTCTCCACTCACTAATTTGAAAATGCAATTCTACACAAGACAATCTGTTTCATTAACGCATTATTTGGCCCACCCTTCATTGCCCTTGAAATAGACATTTGTACAACTTTTAAGTAGTTGCTCCCCACATAAGGAACAGATGCTAGGGAAGGTTGTCAAGATTTAGTATAAATATTGCGCTAGTAACTGTTTAAAATCGCTGAGCGCATAGTTTTATTGTACATGTACGTCTACAGGGATTTCAAGCGTTTGTTTTCTGCGAAGGGTTAGAATCAATTCAACATGAATTGGCTCATTGCCAATTCTTTCAAATTACCTGTGCGCTTCTTCTGAGTACATGAATATCTATATAATTATATTTTAAATTCAATTAAGGAAATGAACGTACTGCTACAAACATGCAGTTATATATTCTTAATTACATCGTTGTCATTGAGTTGGGGGATAACCGTTTGATCTATTCCATATTGAAGGTGGTTTTCTGTTTTCGTATTCGATTTACAGTTTGCACTCGAGAAGCAATTACCACCACTTTTCCTAATTTTAATTCAATACAAGTGCTCTAGTTTCTTCAAACTCTGAAAACTAAAATTTTACCATTTATAAAACCGAAGCCACATTCCTAGATAGATCTTTAACCTAATCGGATAAATTGGGAATTTGTAACTATCACCTGCAATCGACCTGTTTTTCCAAAAGAGTTTACCAACCACACGTAATCAAGCATAGGCATCAATATTATAAAATATACTTGCCTAAAAATATAAATTTCGATTACCAAATTAATTTGAAATAATTGCACCTTAATGAAGTGCTAGGACATCACTACAATTATTTAACATCGCTGTGGTATATTTTCACATAAGAAATTCTAGAGTATATATTTTATAGTAAATCAAATTCGCTTATTGAATTTTTATTAATTTTGATTATGAGTGAATTATCTCTGGACATGTTAGAAATAAAGTAGGGAATTTTTTCAAATCAAAAGCGTATGGGAGAGAAAGAAGATATCAGTGTTAGTTAAAATATTTAACATATCATTTGATAATTGAAAGCACTTGCCTTCACTTCAAAATGGGCCATTTATTATTCAAACGTTGTAATACATTATTTAAAATTCCATTTCGCTCTCTTGTGCTATGTCCATTAAGCATTAAGATTTTTTTATCAAACAGCTGTTCCCTATCTCCCATCCATTCTATTTTCCAGTGAATTATGGTACTAAATATTTGCTTAATTTTAGACAATGGGCGGCAATATTCAAATTATCATATGTCCCTCATTAGCATATAATTCATTGAACGCAATATTTCACTGAAATGGTAATGTCTATTTTATCAGTCGAGGGCAGCAAACAAACTGCCAGAGCCTGATAAGTGCAAAACTCATTTGCAGACAGGCGTTTAGTTTTTCGCTTACTCGAAGTCTTCACATGGATTGAAGAATACTTTATTCTGATATTTAAGTATACTTTTTAACATCGTCTGATTAAAATATATTTTCTACCACAAGATTTTATCTACCTCAAGACTTTATCTTTCAATATAATTTCAAAATTTGCTGTTTTTGTATAACTGCTAAAACATACACATCCCATTTTTCTTAAGCACGTCAAAATTATAATTTCCTGAAGATATATTTTTTGTCATAACTTCTCTTGATATAAATTATATTCATTTCTTTTAGTATGCAGGTAGGAAATATCAATGACTACTATCCTGTGTCTTTTCAGTAGTTTATGTGGGATAATCATGTTATGGCACATGTTTTATGAATACGAGACAGGTGCACATGCATAATTTGTGCGCTGATAATTTGGTGATGTATATCTCTGGCGCTAAGTAAAAAGTACCTATTTAACGCCAATTTTAAGCGGAATTTACAAAAATAATTCTCTCACTTATTTAGATTTTTGAGCATGCATTATTTTCAGTACCTAGACGAAAAGATGTCGGCCGTTACAGATTAGGGAAAAATGAAAAAAGACGCTAACTGATATTTAGCGCCATTTTCTATGTTGTCTATATATATATATAAATCGAAAATGTTTTAGAAAAAATATAAACTGTGCTGAAATTGTCACATTGAATACGATCTGGATTGTTGATCTTGCCATATTTGAAGTCTATCATACCTTACTGGAAGTTTATTTTATGTTCAGCCTCATTGTGTAAATGCGAAGATATTTTTTTGCACTTTAGTTTGTTGAGGGATTTCCTATTTTTCTCAGATTTGAATGCACAATCGGGAATTGGCTTACCTAATCATTGCGTATTTTCTTTTAAAATTGAATGACAGCTACCAAATCAAAGCAATGTTTCCAATAGTAGTATTTGTTCTGTGATTGTTTTGATTTCCCTATGTTCTTTATGGGTGATCTCAACCAGTATTATTTAATATGTTTTGTTTGGCAAGAAATTGCAATATTGCTAAATCCATTTAGAGATATTGATATAACAGCGCAAACTTTAATTTTTAATAGAAATATGTTATCAGTCCTTATTTTTTCTCACGTGTGATTTGCATTAATCTATGTCAGATCGCATCACTACATTCAAATTTGATGCCCTTACATCTTTTAAAATTAATAGGTGTTAAGCCATCTTTGAAAATAATGTTATTTTTAATAGATAGGAAATAACAAGGACTTTTTAATTAAGACAACCTTGGGAGTAATGCAATTTTCTGTGAGAAGACGGCTGCGTCTTATATGTCTCCTGATGTCACACTTTTTGCTATAAACTAAGTTTACCTTAAATTCTGATGATTTAGCATTTCAAAAATTTGTTTAGGACGTCAGCAATTTTATTTCTGACATGCGGAACATTTTCAATCATACATTAAAAATATTTTTTTTCAAAATGAAAGAAATATTATTTTTGGTAAGGTGACGTGTGTTGTTGGGCTTTGGATTGGCAACAGTCGACAGTGATTAATGCACACAGATTTTTAATGAATTCCCACAAATGCAAGAAATATGTAAAGTGCCCAACATTATGTTAAATTTCAAATGCATTATGGATAGCGTTTAAATAATTGATTAGTGTGTTCTTAGCTATACGAGCTAGCGGAAAATTTTAAAGCATCCCAGAAGGGAAATGTTATTAAATATTAAATTTTGATAATCCGATTTTACGGCGGGGGCAAATTAAATCATTCTTCTTAAGCAGTTATCCGCTTTCTAATTTACTTTTTGACGTATTCCATTTGTATTTTTCAATTTAATTATTCTATTATTTATAATTTGTGACATTTTCAAAGCAAATGTAATTTTTTAACTTTGTACCGATTTATTTATAGTAATTTAATTATGAAGGCTAACTCTTAACTTTTTCACTCAATTATCTGATTTCACACACGAGCCTTCTGAACTGCATCTAAAGAATGCTGGTGGCTTGAATTCAAAATATCCTGCCTTTTGTGTGCATTAAATACTATAAGTGGGAAAAATAATCACTATGTGGTGAATTGAGAAAGAAATCTCTTGGCTGTTTTCTCAACTCATTTGTTGCTTTTGCTTACCTAATAGCAGACAAAAGGCGGTAAACAGAGCTTTCGGAATGCTAAGATTTATGCCTCGTAGTTTATAGATTTAATGATTATTTATGATTGCATTCCACCTAAGAGTAATTCAATTATCATTCCATTTGTTTTGTTTAACAGCAATGAATTGAAAACTTTGTTTGAAAATAAATCACCACACTATTTATTCATTTGGTACTCAGTGTAAACTCATATATTAATTACCTTTGATTTGACGAACTCTTTAAAATTTGAAGTTCAACATGCCTATTAATTATTCTTAATTTTTATTTTTAGGCATTGGAAATCCCCGAGGATGCAGAGATCGGTTACTTTTCAACACTTGAGTCTGCGACTGATTCCGATGTCGGCACGTTTGGCATTCAAAACTATTCATTATCCGGGTACGGCTCTGAAATGTTTTCACTGGTGGAAAGAGTTCGAATTGATGGCAACAAATATGTGGATTTTCACATTGACAGTGAGTATCATACGCTATTTGTATTTTAATTGCCGGTAACTTGCATACTTTCTTTGCTTTAAAGATTTTTTATGACAATATGCCATTGGGAAGTGAAACAATGATTTTTATAGATTTCGCTGCCGTTTGCAGACGATTACATTTATATGGGTACATTAAGAATACTGCGCTGCACAATTATTGATTAAATATGAAAATGGCTTTTCCGTTTGTATTGACTTTGCAAATACTGAAAGAAACTTCCATAATCTCATATTATAATGTCTGTCTTGCTTTTGGCAATTGTTGACTTTTTTTAACTAATATTATGATAGATTAGTCAACAGTGATATTTGCTTTAGTGATGCACTTAGCAATACTTGAAAAACTTAATCTGTGCTAGCAAATATTAATAAATATTTGCAATGATATCCCTTCGCGATCCGCTGCAACCTTTAAATACATATACCAAAAACGGTGTAATAAATGTACATTTTCTTTCTGCAAGGCAGTGTGTGCGCAGCCTGAAACTTTATTATTTGGTCAATTAGTTACTCTAGTATAATTCTGGTCAAAAAGCTACAAAGTTTAATCTACTAATCCCAAATCATTTAAAGCTTAATTTTCAGTAGAGCACTCTCAATTGATTATTAAAAATTCATAATGCAACGACTTCTGGCCGACTATGGTTTTAGTTTCACAGGTTGTTGCCAGTCAGTGCTATGCTTAAGTCGCAGCCGATTGCAGCCATAATAGATTTCTTCCCTGGCCGCTGTTGAAAATTATATTTTAATTGCATCCAGTTTATTGGCTTGTCTACATGTATATCTTCCTCCGATCGAATTTACTTGCATAGTTCTATGCACTGTTGGTACGGATTTGACAAGGGAAGTTGGACGAAGTGCTCCTCTCAAACCGCAATAGTGATCAATATTTGCCGTTTGTAGTTTGTAGAAAGTGCCAGAAACGGCTTCACATAATTAGAAATCGATTTTCATAACTTTTTCACTTACTTCCCGGAACTTGATAATTTAATATGCTGATTAATATGGTCGCATTATTCGCAAAAGGAGGTTAATTCAATGCCAAGCTAATAACTGATTTTTGAGATACTTTTTGGTTCACTTTGAAAAACAACATTCTCGTCTGTCAGTGAGTGAATTCGTTCTGAATGCTCAGTTTGAAAAGCATTTTCTCTATCGTACAATGCGATTTCTATTTAACAAAAATTATTATTTCATTTAAATAAATTTAACCACGATGTAAATAATAATTCCACTTGTGGATTTCACCATGCGGAAATCTCAACATGGCCATGCTTAATCATGCGGTAAAAATTGGAGGCGTCGTGCCACTGATGACATTCTGTTTTTATCATGCTGAACTTTGCTTAATTTGTCAATCACATCGTTTCCGCAAATGTGCACTAAGACTCTTACATATTGAAAGGCAATAGATGAATACAAAATTCTCATTTTTCAAGTTTATACGCGTTTAGATATATTGGAGAAGTATGACTTTTTACATGAACGTGTTATTCCAGGAAATTATAATGTCAACTGAGAGAAGTGGCTCTCATGAAGTAGCTGAAAGTACTTTTCGCGATTTCAAGCACTACTTCTAATGAGAAGGGCGCTTCGTATACTTGGAATAGCAAGATGTAAATATGGTGATTGTTATGTAACTATATTTACATCTTCTTAAACACTGCTAATCCGAGTTGCAAACGAGTCGCTAGGTCAGGAATTTGTTGACGAATCCCGCTTCAATTTTTCCCTAAAACGGCTGGCCGCCATGTCACATTTTTAGGTAGAGAAGGGAAAAAAGTACACAAAATGGGCTTTTAGCAATAAATTCAGGATGCTTATTGCGTAGACATTTCATTGAAAATGTACACATTTGAATATGTACACATTTAATTGTTGTTGTTGTTGTTGTGTGCTGCTTTCAGAAATTTCTTATGTTGATTTTCATTAGTTTCTGTAATTGGATAATTCAAGTCGACTTTTGGTAGAAATACAATTGGGTTTCAGTTAGAAAATTTAAGAGATCTTTGCAACCAAAAGAAAATTTCATAAAGTTGTTAAATCACAAAACTTTGAAGTGGAGGATATTTTCAAACTTTTCCTATTTTGCAAATTCAAATAGGACGTTTTCAGCCTCTGTATTTGCTGTGCAAATTAGTTGTCAATCCGAGTCATATGCAGGAAATCTCTAGAAAAGAAAGAACTCGAGCAAACTTAGTATTGAACCGTAAACAGTGGTCTGTAGACTAATATCCTAATTTGCTCCAACTTTTTTTGCAAGAGGATCTTTTCTATATATTTCCAGTATTTTTCATGTTGATGTCCACAAGAGTTTCTTCCGAAAATTGACATTAGAACGTATAGTTTTTATTTATTTTTGTTTCAATTACCATTTTTATAAATTAGGAGGTGACCCTCTGTTTTAAAAATCCTAAAGCCCCCCTGTTGGGGTTGTTGAAGATGTTGCACTTAGGTATACGACTTTTAAAGTAAATTTCATCAGCAACGGCATATTTGAGATACATGGCATTTTTTATGTAATTTATCTTTCAAATGAATGTCACTCTTACTGTTTATTAATCGATGTCGATTGTTTGGGATCATTCAACACTATTATCAGCTCATGCTTTATAAAGTTTTTAAATATAACCCCAAAATTTCAACACACGCATCTCGGCAATTGTTGTCTACAATCGCCGACCTCTTGTAATTTGTATTTCATTGAAGTACGCGGCTTCAATGGCGAGATATCTCTAATCATTCAGTCTTTACCAATTTTAAATTAATTTGCTTCATGAATATTTTGTAAGCGGAGACCAGAATGAATCCAATGACTCATTCTTTGAAATCTGATATCTTTTATGTCACAGAAACTGCTTTATTCTTCCTAATTAGTAGAATTCGGTGATTGCCACGCGCTCGCTGTTTCAGTTAAGCTGATAATTATAGTTACATCAGACAATTAACTCCAAATTTTCAACTTTTTCTTCTCGCTATGGTACTCAGCCACCTTTGTAAGCACAGACAAATTGCCTATTCATTGAACGTTTTTTTGGTTTCTATAAAAGGCAAGTATCCTTGAAAATTGGATTAGATAAACGAAGAGCTTTGAAAACTGATAAGCAAATAGACCATTAGCTTAAATTGGTTAATCAAGATTAAAATTTGAGTGTATGAAAACTTTTCAATTAAGTTTTCGATGAAAGTTTTAAAAAATAAAGATGAATTGTTTTTTGAATCTACTAGTTTATTTTAAATTTAAATCTTGTATTCTTTAGCATTATAATATGACTGATAATTGAACAACTTCACTTTTTTATTGAAAACCAATGCAGAGTGGCTCACAATGTCTTCATTAATAGCTTTGATATACGTTGACGTATATTTAATCAGTTATTACTAGTCATTTACCTGGCAATTATCGTTAACATTAAGTTTTGATGGTTAACATATTTGAACCATAAGGTTTCTCTCAGCAAAAAAGATTGTATTTTGAATTTGCCTTCTATTTCAATATTTTTACATGAGCAAAAATTATGGGTTAACTTTTGACCAACGTGTTGAAGCAATATTGAATTTTCTTATTCTGGATCATACCTCTTTATTCTGATATTGTTTGTCTGTCAATAAGGAAGAAGCAACATCTCAAAATAGTATTGGTGCTAATAGGTACTTTGCCACATACGTTTTGGACATTTTGAAGTCAACTGAATATTTGACCAAGATCTCAACCCATTAATTGTTCCCCGAACTAAAATACAACTTATTTTATTTTAAATTATCAATAATAGTGCACAAATCTTTCTATCTAGTTATAAAAGCTTGAACTCCTGTATCAAAGGTATGATAAGGGGAAAGATCTTAATTACAAGAACTATTACCACAAAAGAATTGTCAATGTTCGCTAGTTTTGTAAGAGATAGTAGATAGTGCTATTTTATTAAAGTGTTGATTATTTTCATTTTGCTATATTTTGTCAACTTGTCTGATGTTTTGTTAACATCTTGAGATATGGGCATATTTATTGGTGAGTGTACTCCTATTTAATGATGAACTAAGATGTGGATGTCTCTGCAGTACTTGTGATGAAATCTTTTGAAATTCATTCTGTATATCTCCTTAATGGAGGTCCAGGTCAGGTAAACCTGCTTGCATACATTGGTGAACACTTGTACTGAAATGTATTCTGAAGCTGGAAATACTTGCTAATATTTTTCAATGAAAATTCCAAATTTTTATGAAATTTTCAAATCCTCCCCACACTGAGTGTTCAGAGAATCAGGAAGTATACAGTTTCTAAGAACAATAACTAACTTCAGCTATCTCGTTTTCTGGAAATAGACCGCACAAGACCCGTTAAGACGCGCCGTGTCCAAAGTTAAACCTAATGACGCGGGAACTTTTTTCTTCCGATTGATATACCCATGCTAGTGCAGTATATGTGACTCGCACTAGAATGTAGATGTTGAATTTGTATTTACGATCAGTTGGCAATTATTTTCTAGAAAATCGTTCAGATGAGTATTTTTTCATGTACATCATTTGATATACGTCAAAACGATGCTAATCTAAACGCATATCATTCATTTAAACAATCACTAATTGTTTGGTAATGGGTTGTCTCAAGTAGCGGTGAGTCTTCAAATTCGAGGCTTTTGAAGTTCAAAATGAATCTCGCCAACACTAAATTCTAAATGTTGAAAAAATTTAACAAAAAGCTGTTACTCTTTGGAGTGTTGCGGTTTAAATTTTTTAAAGGTTATTAACAAGTTCTTCATAATTATCACATTGGAATCTACACTTTAAGCATCAATACTGTTGCACACTTTTAGTGTAAGTAGTAGTTGAATAACTTTAAAACAAATTATTTGAGTGACACCCGCGGTTGATTTCCATTAAGGATTTATGAAAGTGGTCATGACAAAATTGTATATTTTCGATTCAATATTCATGCCGATCCAGTTAACACTAGAAATACCAAATGAGTCAAAATTGACTCATGTTAAAATTTTGTTTGCAAGAACTTGCATTCATTAAGAACAAATTTAATAAATATCCATTTGAATTTCCATAAGTAAAATTTTTTTACTCCTTTATATAATGTTGTAATTGAAATGCTTATGTAAAATGAATCTCAATTAGTAATGGTATTTCTAGTGTTAACAGGCTGGCTTCTGTGAATTTTTTTAATCATTCTTTATCAATTTTTTTATTTATGTGGAAATATCATTTATTATCGCAGTCAAAGTTTGATCGCATACGTTTTGATTTCGTCTAGGCAGTCTTTCAATTGGAGGTGAATTGAGCCATTATTATAATTTTGTGTGTTTCTTCATCGGTCGTAATGATTTTGCCGCCTTTTCATTCAGAAGAATGTTTGATGAAAAATGCATAGATTTAGAGAAATTAATTATGTTGCGGGGAGTGCTGATTATATTAAAATGCAAGCACACTTGACAACGTGGCATCGTGCTGAAAAAGTTACTTTTATCTTACAAATGCTATTTACACGTATAAATTTTGTAGTATTTACAAACAAATCATTCCTTTTGATGTAGCTTTCCATTATTCTCTAATAGGCGGCATTGAAAGCAACTGTTAACCAAAGAAATTTACACAATGTCTCACCTGTTGCGCAGAAAATTACTGTGAAATTGCTCTACTTTCCGCATCTGGGAAAAGCAAGTTTTATTAAATTAGTTGAAAACTTCACTTATACACCAATAACAGCTACACGAGATTTTATTGTCACTGCATTTATTTTCCAGCTTCTTAAAATGAAAGATTATAGGAATACTGACGTAAGGAATGCTATATTATAAATATCCATTACAAAATCAGTCAAGACATAAGGTGGACCAGAAGGTAAGGACCGTGACACACAAACACTTTCATACAAATCTAACAAGCATTAATATTATAAAGTTATATCTAGTTTGTTCCTATCTGTGATCTTATCTTTATTTCTTCCGCTTAAATACTTAGCCTTCGGTTTTGACATTGTATCTTCACTTAATATCCACCCTGTACTCTTTGAAAATTTTCAATTACGAATGTCTCTAAAAGCTGCAAGTTTCAATGCTAGACATTATTAGATACTTTAAAACTTGAATTGCTCTTAAATTACAGGTCTGCTGAATATCTAAGGCACACAGTGTGTCATATAATTAGCAATTTTTAATTCGATATGCTTTTCTTTCATTATAGAAAGTAGCAGAAATATTTACGTAGGAATATTGTATATGTTTACAACAAATTTTGGTTTGACCAAAAAGAACTAGTACTAAATATGTAAACTTGGGGTACCCTTTAAAGTTGGTTTTGTAAACTCTTGCAATTTTACGCAAAAAACATTCATTGAGGGGAAAATTTCTACATAGAATCTTTTTTGTTCATTAACAGTAGGGTTTGGGTCACTGAGGTTGGTTCCAATCAACATCAGTTATTCCGTATGCATTTCGGATAGCGGAACTGAGTTTGACTTTCAAAAATTTCCATAGTCCTAAACATCTCTATTATGTTAATATTTAAGTCATATCAAATAGCAAGTTGTTGGAAAATTATCGAAATGTGGTCTGTTTTAATTAACTGTTTTTATAATTGTTGTGAAATATATATTTTGCATTAAAAATCAGTGGTATTATGCTAACTGATCATTGTGAAGATATTTCGGTAGCTTGGGGCCCCTTTACCGCCACAACTGATTCAATAGTTGATTAGATAATGACTAGCTCTGCCCGCGGGCAGTGTTTAATGCTCATTTGGAGGCTGTCAACCTTGACGAACGGATGAGGAATTTAAAGGAATGAGGTATCAATAGTATACCGTTCGTCCTCAATTTCGAGTGAATTTATTTTAAATTGAGTTTTAATCAAGGATTACTTTCTTTAATTATAACGCCACTCTTATTATGCGATCACAATTTCCGTCGGTTGCATACTTTCCATTAGGTAGGGGATTGTGATTATGTATTAGAGGCTCGTATTGCCTTACATTCACATTTCCACCTACCCAACATTTTAATTGGTTCGAAATCGATAAATTGATATTCTCAAGGAATGCAATAACGATAATAATGGTAAAATTGATATCTTTTGCAGCTATTCGGCTATTAATTATTTCAAATCACGCGTTGTTTGGGTACCATTTATTAGGACTGTTCTATAATCAAATTTCAATAGTCAATCAATTATTAACCTGCTACGTCAAATATCATTTATCAGTTATCTCCACGGATATTGATAGTTAAAACAATTGTTCAAAGAAATATCGAAAACAAAAAGGAAGCATATATATGAACTTATTTATAGCAACTTCACACTCCCTTTTAGTTGTTATAATGTCGCCCGAATCGGACCGATTGCTGCCGCTAGAAGCTGCGGTTGCTGGAAATCCAAAAAACCTTGGGTTTTTACACTTATGCTAGGGTTAGACTGTGTGATTTGTCACATGCGATCTATCACATTTGAAAGAATCACACCTCTACGGCTATGGTTAAACTATGTAATTATAATTGTAATGCAGTCTAACCACTTGCTGGTAATGCGATTTTGTAATTACTTTTGCTACCAATCACATAGTCTAACTAGGCTTAACTCGGGAAACTCTGTTTGTTTGTATGCCACCACCGCCTACACTTTGGAAGTCTGAGTATTGCAAACAATACTGACAGTTACCAATAATTGATAGTTGAATCGAATTTGGCGGCTGAATCAATCAATTATCAGTTGCTCAATGCTGGGTCATTTAGCAATTAGCAAGCAATTAATTGAACAGATGACAGCTCTACCATTTCTGTTAAGTCCGGCTTGTTGTATTGTAGAACTTTGAAATTGGCAAGTTATTCCACACATACATCATTTAATTCACTAAATAAATTAACTGTGACATTTTGGAAGTCCATTCCATTCCTTTTCTATAATTCTTGTCTGCTACTACAAGTAGTTGAGTCACAACGTTTAAGGGAAATAATTGTTTTATAAAAAGCGCTACTTACGATTTTATTAATACTGCTATAGACAGACTTCAAATGTACGACGTGCTTAAAAAATGGGCAAATCTGGAAATTAAGTTATAAAACGAAACCATCCTTAATTATTCTAATTCTATAAATGCGCGTTTTCAAATTCGATTATTCAATAATTAGCAAAATAATTATGTTGATTACATAGAGTAGTTTATGTTGGAAATAATATATTTACCTTCTTTCTATACTACTTAACAATACATAGTTATATTTTGTACACTCCTGTGTATATTTTTCTTGCATTCGGATAATGTAGTATATGTATATATATATATATATATAGATAGATAGATAGATAGATAGATAGATATTGTCGGAAGAACTTTATGCAAGTCATTTTGAAGTTTTCTATATAAAACGCTTGTTTTCTGAGTTGTTTTTGATACAAAAAATGTTCGGTGATTGAATTCACAATATTTTAGCTGTTCAGGACTATTTTTCATACTAGGTTAGCAAATCAGATAAATTTACTTCATGATATACACGAAACGTATTTATAGTTGCGCTTAGCCTGCAATTAACTAATGTAAACAATCACTCAGAATGGATTTCTTCGAGTTTTCATCGAAATATATCTTGGTTTACGTCATTAATTCTTTAAAGCCATTAAAAATGGAACGCGACCACTCTCAAAATGGTTGTTTTTACATTCAAATGCACTTCCTATTGTCAATTTTCACCGAATGCATTTTTTGGTAATTATTTTGTGCGTTCTTAAAATGCAACATTTGACTATTTCCTTTTTGGTTAGGGTTTATGTCATCAATCAATTCAAGGCCAGTGTTAATTATTTTTCATTTCAGGAGAGCTAGACCGAGAAACAGTACCATTCTATAATATCACTCTTACGGCTCGCGATGGAGGTTCTCCCCCGAAGACAGCGAGTATTCATATCCTCATCACCGTCATCGATGTCAACGACAACGCTCCAGTGTTTGACTTTACAAAATATGAGCCCGCTATCAATGAACAAACGCCAATTGGTAATTTCTTCTGTTCTTTCAAACCCATGCTTTGATACTGATATAAATGAATAATAAACTGGTCATATAATATTTGTACATTATAATCTCAATAAAACGTTGAAAAGTACGCGGCGTCAGTGTAGTAATCTTTTACAATCATTATAACTAATTTTCCACTTTGTAGTAAATTAAATGCTCATCTCTGCAAATTATCAACTGGGGAGGAATGTTAATTCATTTTGATCAAATCAGACAAATGCTAACTTTGATTCTTTGTTTATTATATTAGTAGAAATAGCTAAAGTTATTTGTGAAATTTTCCTAATGATATCACAGTGATAGATGTTTCTTATTTAAAAATAAGTTGAGTTGTTAAGAACGTGGCCTGAAGAAGTTATATTTTTGAAGCAGGTATTAAGTATAATGTGTATTAACGTAGTAATTAGTATCGGAATAATTGGAGATTTGCATATCAATTGTGTAATGTAATTAAGCAAACTGCTGCCCCAAGCAGCAACTGAAGGAAGTATGGTGACTAAGAATTCATTAATGTAAAACTTCAGATATTTTCAATTGTTTTTGTTAGGTATCTTGCAAGAATTCTCAAAAGAACATATTAATACCCTAGTTAGTTTACGTATGATACATCAGTTTTTCGGATTGGCCTGGGCCTGCCCATTCGACTTGGGCGGTTTTTAATGGGGCGGCTTTAATCATTTCCATTTGGTATTGTACCGATCTTGTTTTTATTTCCTTATAGTATGGTTTTTTGAACCTGAGTTTATAAAGAATCATTGGACTCGAAATATGTTGGGCCATTTGCAACCTTGCATGTAAGTGATTACTGAATTAGTTAGCCCACATCAAAATTTGATAGTTTTCGTTATGCAATTGATGGCATAACTCTATGAACATTTTTATGATTATTTTCCAAGCATTATTATGATGGTGCACTTTGGAAAAGGAAAGGAATCTGCGTTATATAAATATTTAAATTTTGCACACGTCAGACAATAGTCCTTTTTCGTGAATCTAATGAGAGAAATTGCATTCTTAATTCATGCATTGCTTGCTGTACCGTCTTGAATAATCCCTTTATTCTCATTTTTCTCCCAGACAATGTGCCATTCATTAATGGTTGGATAATAATAAGAATGCGTCCAACTTAGTTTATTCTATGATCTTCGTCTTTAATAATAGCTTATTATTCGATTGATTTTGTTTGCTTTGCTGGCGAAACGAGTGTATGAGAATGTAAATTATAATGGAAACCATATGCTCCGCCTTTTGCGCATAATCACTCATTCGCTGGCGATAGTTAGTAATTGAAAACATAATAGGCATCTCAACAATATATCCAGCGTTTATTTTTAAATAATGCCTATTGATTAATCAGGTTTGCGTTTAATTGGTTGAGTAAATAGCATCCCTCTTTTATTACTAGGATTTTTATTCCTGCATTTTTCTATAACTTATGTAGTCTGAATGTCACTTAATAGTTGCACATAACATCATAAAACCTTTACATTTGAAGTTTCAACTAGTTCATGTATTTTAGGCACCGTCGTTGTTAACGTGAGTGCCTCAGATATAGACGAAGGCAGAAATGGGGAGGTTTTTTACAAGTTCACCCCCGGAATGCTTCCTACTACTAGAGACACTTTCAATATTAATCAGAACACAGGCATTGTCACATTGGCAAGAAAAGTAGACTATTCCAAAAAGAAAGAATACAAAATCGCCATTTCCGCTTTGGATAAAGGCACCCCGTATAAATCTACACAAGTATGTTTTTTGTTTGGACTCTTTATTATTACATGTTATTACAGTTGCGTATAATGTCAGCTTTTTAATTTGTTATTAAAACTCATTTTTTCGAAAGTTATTGAAGCATTAAAGGCGGAAAATACAGCTATTATCCAACTTCTATATATACAGTTATTATCACACAATTTGCTGAAAAAACTTGCACATTACAGTCACAAAAATGTTAACTTTGTAACCAATGAGGTCTATTTTAAAGTATACAGTTCATTGAAAATACCACAGCTGTCACTAGTTCAAATTTTATATTGTCCTCCTAATCACCACTTCAATCCAAAACGTACAATTTCAAAATTTAACAGTTAAGAACTCGCTAAAGATCATGGTTTGGGGATTTTTTGCAGGTAGTCGTCATGGCCATTGCTTCCAACCGCCTAAGCAATCAATGCTAATTTTCACAAGTTAATTCTTGACGATTAACTTGAATATGTAATAAGCCCTTTAAATTGAAATGTATTTCAATATAATGGAGCCCCACCACACAGTAATTTAATGTCAAACTGACTTTACCCTATTCGCCACACGTTACGTTTGTCTGTTGACCTCACAGGCGGGGTTGATTCATGATTAAACTCCTAATAAAAATGTTTCTACTGAATATTTGTAAATAAAGCTTTGTATGTTAATTGAACAATATTTCCTCCCCAAAATGAGCCCTTTAGATAGGTGATGACGTCATTATGTCCCTGATGACATCATCATTTTAATGTAGGTAGGAAAATGTGATTTTTTGAAGTTTGGACCTTTTCAATTTGCTAAATTTCTGAATTGACAAAACCTTGTTAATATATTTATGACGGGCATTTTACTTTACCTTTACAACAGATACAACATATCGAAATGGCGAATGAAAACAGTAGTTTCATGTAAAAACGTAACATGGCATAATAAAAATTTTGAAAATATTGGCTAATAGCTAGAGACGAGTGGGTGACATTTTTTTCAAACTTTACAGGAGGCGGAATCAAGCCCTACGGCATAAAGGGTTATTAAAATCTCATGAGCACCTTCGAAAGGAAAAGCGAATCAGAATCAACTGGCAAGCTCATTGGAACGGAAATAAATTATTGTTAAGCATTGGCTTGAACTATCGCTAGATATTGTGAAACATTGTTCTGCTTAATGCTGAAGTGCATCCAAATGTGCTTGGCTATCAATATGCAATCTACAAATTATTAATTAAAAAATTTAATTATTTAACGAAATTATTCATGTAAGAATATTTTTAATCAATATATATATATATATATATATGTTTGTGTGAATATAGCCCCACTATAGTTTTTCGTACAGTGATCATAATTATTAGGGATATATATAGGATCAAATTTTTTGTATTGCATACAACGTAATATTTGCTATAATTTTTTAGCACAGCGTCCTCCAAATTTCCATATAGTGGAATGGACTCGCTGTATCGTGACTTGAATGCTGCTATAGTACTATATATACATGTATATATATATATATATATATATATATATATGTATCTTTGTAATCTCTCAGTACAAAGATATATATATATATATA
>CABFPE010000593.1:373139-391761 GCA_900660155.1 Hofstenia miamia
AATATATATATATATATATATATATATATATCTTTGTACTGAGAGAAATCCTTCTTAATATATAATAGAATTGAGTTGCATTTATTGACATTTTCCATAAATGATTGTTTATTCCAAATAATCCAAACAAGTATTTTGCAAATTAAGCTATTGAATTCTTGATTTTTGACATTTGCGACAGCTAATTGCTTTATTTGGACTTCAAGTGCCAGAAGGTTTCGTAAATTAAAAAAATTAAATTTAATGTCTTGTTTATTCAAACGTTAACCGCTTCAAATTATTCATTAATTGCTTCATCTTTAATTGTTGCTTTTGTTCTTTATCGATTGTGATTGATTTAATAATATAGACGTTTTCTATAAATATATACATATATACACATTTATTTATTATTGTGTATGTAGGTTGGCGTTACAATTAATATCGTTGATGTGAACGATCAAGCTCCGCAAATAAAATTTTCTTGCATTGAATGCACAGTTGATAATGGAGCCTCTAATCGTTATTTTATCAAGGAAGGAATTGCGGCCAAGTCTATTGGTTATTTTGAGGTTAGCGATCAAGACACCGGAGACGCTGGAAGAGTCAGTTCTCTTAAACAGGTATTGTTTTGGCAAGTTTATTTCAATAATGCAATGCAAGCTTCCCACGCAACATGTCTGCTATATTAACAATGTGTTAGAGGTCTTCAATTAAATATTAAATATGGGATTCACTATGAGATAGATGATGGTTCGATGCCCAAATGATCCATTTATAGATATATTTTGAGTTGATTTATGACAAAATTATCTACTGATAACATCGAATATGAACTTGAAACTTTTTAAAGAGAGCTTTCCAAATAAACATTAAGATCATAAAACACGTTTTTTATGTTTTTCCTTGAATAAAAACATTTTTTAGAGTTGCAAGGGCATTTGAATTTTCACTAAGGCCTTAGTCGGCGTTTTTCACTACCGTTTGATTTTGAGCTGGTATGGGATTGAATAAATTTTCATTATTCAGTATATATTTTACTACACAACAAAATTGAATTGTGTATTTTCCATGTCTGGGTGTGGTTATTTTGGGCTAGGATTTGGCCGATCTCTTTGTTAGTAGTTTATTAATTTTAGAGATACCAATTAACCAAATCTAATAATATTTCTACAATATTATATTTCATCTACAAGATTGTATTGAATTGAATTACGTATATGATTATTAAAATTACCAGTGTTGCGTCATTTTCTCTTATGTTAAGCAGAGTATTTCTCTAATTTGTATTTTTTAGACTAGTGGATTTAATGAATTCGAGCTTTCTAATAATGGTTTTCTCAACATCAAGATTAAACTAGATAGAGAAGACGTGAGCACGTACTATGTGAATGTTACTGCCCACGATTACGGAGATCCTCCCCTCACCACTGTTCTCCCACTCACTTTCATTGTTGAAGATGTCAACGACAATTCTCCTATTTGCGAGAAATCGCAGTGGGAAGCAATGATTGGAGAAAACACCTTGGAGAAAGGGTGGGTAACATTTAAATGGCCACTTCTCTTTTAAAAATTATCCCTAATTTTAATCATTTTTTTCAGCGGATAGTTGAGTTATGCATATTGGAGAGCGGGTTTCATAAACCATTGATAGGTCTGTTACAATAGTGGTAACATCTTTTTACCGCATTTGATACTTTAATATCATTTCTTAATTTTATAAATGATTGTAGAATTACATTTGTATGACGTTTTTTTAACTCTAGGATCTATAACAGTTTTTAAGTCCATCAAATAAATTAAAATGCTATATCAAATGAACAGTAACAGTGACCATTTCTGTAACATGGATATTTATGTGTACTTCAATACAATGCTAACACTGGAACGCCGTTTCCACTTCGAATACATAACTCTATCCATAAAATGTATGATCTTTAAATATTCTTAGGTTAGTTGTACTTAGTTTGTGGGATGAAAAATTATTATCAACCTAATAAAGAATAAGTTGCCTGAACTTTTGAACTCATTTTATCATGAATGCATTTGTTTTCTAAAGATTATATGTTTGATTTTGTGTACATTATTTAACGTCATCTGATGTAATTCACGTTTATAAATTCTGAATTTTTTCATTACCAAAAATTTTCCAGTAAGTTGACATTTTTTATATTTAGAAGAACGATAGCGCAAATTACAGCCACTGATGCAGACAGTGGAGAAAATGGGCACGTAGAATATTCCATACGACCTGGAAAAATGTCGGATAAATTTTTTATTGAAACTTCAACTGGGAGAGTTTCTCTGCGGGAGGCTTTGGATCGGGAAGCCGGTGCCAAATTTAATTTGAATATCATTGCTAGCGATATGGGTGTTTTGAATCGTAGGCAAACGATCTGCACGATAAAAGTGACGGTGACTGACCAGAATGACAGTCCCCCAGTTTTCCAAAGTGATCATTATCGGTTTACGCTGCCTGAGCATTCTCCTATTGGCTTCTTCATCACGCAGTTCTTTGCTAATGACCCAGACGAAAAGTAAGTTGCTTTGTTCACATTTTTTCTCGCGTTAAATAATTTTGTGAAGAAGTAATTAAATAAGTAAAGTTAAAATTTGAAAAGAATTTTAGCGGTTATTTGAGAATGCATTGTGCAGTACAGATGTCTAAATTTTTACATTTCTAGGATTTCCAAACCCAAAGAAATCCATCTTTATCTTATAAAGCCAATGGAGCTGCCTGTCATTTTTTCTAATTCTAGAGTGAATTGGAATAATTACACAAATAGTAATATAATGTTTGAATTTGTTTTTTTAAGCAGTAAAACTGCTTAAATAATAATGCTGTTGGTAGAGATGATTAGGAACTGTTGTTCTCGGTGATCACGATTAAACTCGCTGCGCTTGTAGTAAGGAAAATGAATTATTTTGCGGTGTGGTTATGACAATATAATCTCTTACATATGTAGTGAAGTTTAATGTCCGCTTTCAGTAATGCAAGCACTTTCTATCCGCGGTGAATAGATGTTCAAATTTCGCATATATTTTAACATAAATGTCTTTTCTTGACTTTAGAGCCTGATTTTGTGATTTATTCTATTGATGGCTGAGTCATTGCTCCATAAATTAAAATTAATTGCGTTTAGATTACCGCGGCGGATATTAAACTTTATATTTTCATTAATGCACAGGATGCTTCTAACTCAAAATTGTGTTCTTTTGAATGAAATTTTATTTTTTGTATTATTAGTACCATAACTATATTGGCTGATTTCTTTATAGATGTATTCGCAGCCTTTCGTTGTAGATTCGTAAATCTATTGGGAAACATTTAAAATTTCACTTAACTTCTGCTTGTTTCAAAACAAATTCAGACTTTTTAAAGGAAACTTGATATATTCTTTATTTAGTATGTCTCTGCTTCACAAGTATTGATTGCTTCATTTTGTTTATTGAAGTGCAAATCTGCAGGCGTCGTTCCTTAGCAAATCAATCAAAATTATTAGCGAAATTTTATATTCTATAGAATTTCTAGAGACAATAACAACGTCAAATTTGTTTATATTTATCTAACGGTTTATATTTTAATATTTTAGTACTTGTGCTTTCACTTTTTTTCGATATTTTTCATGGCAAGATCTCTCCCTACGTTTTCACTTAACATGGCAGTTGGTTGATGTTTTAAATGAAGAAACTTGACTTTTTAATATTCTCGTGCATTAAATAGCTAAAAAACGGATGTTGAGTGTTTAACTAAAGCTCAACCTTGTTAGCCTCTCCCGTGCTGTTTTTAATAATAATTGAGAAACGAAAGACCTAATTGATCTCATCTTTCGTGACATCACCTAGAATTTTATTAGAGACGTAATAGTAAAACAACTTTTTTATGATTTTAATTACGGTTAATTGTTGTTTTACACATGTACCAAATTTTAATTAGTTTTGACTTTATTAGTGTCTTCTAACCTCTGTCCGGGCTTTAGAACCACAAACAAACGAGACTAATAGGCTTAACTAGACATCAATTTCTGTAAGCTTAGACATTGAATGAGTGCTTTACCAATTTAAAATTTGAAGAACATTCCAATTCTAAACCAGTTCGTGATCAAAACTTGAAGACCCTTTTTGGAAAACACGCATTTTGCATATTTCATGTGCTTTACTGTGTATTGAAGAAATAGGGATTACCTGACTGAAGTATCAAGAATTAATGAATGGCCTAAAATTACAAAGATTAAGCTGTAGTCGTTGAAGATTGGTTTAAATCTGTTCCTAATCAACAGCCAACGTTATTGGAAAAATGATGGTTTTTTTAAAGGAAACCTATGGAGTTTTGACCGTTAAAATATTTTGATTGCATTAGAACTAAGAAATTGTAGACTATTTTAAAATATGTGTATTTTTTATAAAATTCACCTTTCGCTTAGTGCTTTTCTGTTAGCTTCATATGGAATAATTTGTAAAATCTTATAAACGGGAATGCTTTTAACAAATGCATATTTTGAAACGCTTTGAAATATATTGTACTAAACAACTTCATTAATAAATCACTAATGTTTAAATTGGGATGTAATTGAAAACACGATTAAACTATCAGTGTTTTTATTGATTATTCATTTTTTGCAATGAATGAGTAAAAGTGATGATTGTGTTTCAAGTTCGAACAACAAAGTTGGTATGTTTCAATTTTGTGAATTCGTATTTGATGGGGACTATACTTCATTGTCATTGATTTGATGTTTGTGTATTTAGTTCTCAAACAAGTTATGTTTTGGACACTTCAGATCGTCGGTTTACTATAGAGCCTGATAGTGGCATTTTACGGGCAAATTTTTCATTTGACCGTGAGAGCGAAGGCCATGTTCCTTCCATTAAAATTAGAGTTCGTGCTTTCGATGTACATGACACGTCTCTTTTTTCCACAACCGATGTTTATATCAACATTGGCGATATTAACGACCACCCCCCCGTCATATCATTGCCAGCGGCTAACGCTGATTTTTTTGTGCCATGGGATGCACCTCAAGGATACGTCATCCTCACAGTCAATGCATCAGATGCCGATATTGGAATGAATAAAAAGCTGCGTTATGATACAATTTCCACACGTAAAGTAAAAGGTTACATTTATTTTGAAAATACATACATTTTAATATACTTACAATTGCCCTTTACGAATAATTTCCTTTTGTTCTGTGTTTGTGTTATGTGGGTTTCCAATGTCAGTAAATATGCTTGAAGTCTAATTCTAACAATCAGTTCAATCATCAATTAGCAATCAATTTTTAATTTAAATTACATTAATCACTGTGGCATAATACTGGTTTTTAGTGCATCATCACAAATTGATAATTTGTAGACAGATTTCTATGCTCCTAGATCAGATATCTGCAAATATCTCAATGAAATAGAAAAATTTTTACCAAAATGTCAAGGTGTTTTAAATAGCAGGACATTTACTTCTGCACAAGTTAATATACGTTTGTAGGTTATCTTACTTGATAAAAGATATAAAATTTCAATTTTCAGTTGATCATGTTGTTGATAGTATTGTCATATTGTTAATAGGTTCCTTCAAATTGTGCAATACCTTCTATTGCATGCATTTAATTTTATCTGTGAACTGTGAACTAATCTTAACTCTACAAAACTTAAATCAGCAGAGACTACAGGCTGCCATAATACTGGGATTTAATTAACAAAATGCTATCTCGATACAATACTTCTTTCATACAGAAATTCATGACGACGTTTGCTGACGTCTGTTATCCTACGCTATTAATTTTAGTGGGAAATATTTATAATTAGAATAGTATAATAAATTTAATTTAGTTCAAGCATGCTCTTCTTAAATTATAATTGCTAATTTAAGTTTAATCACTGAATACTATGCTATTACTAAATTACTTATTTATCTTGTTTAGTGCATTTCGATAATAATAAGTACCTTTCAATTAATCAAAATGATTATAAATTTTATTTCGAACGATCAACATTGACACCGTTCAGTTTTGTTCTTATTAAAGAAAACGCATTTAATATTAACCATTACAAGAGCAATTCGGAGTAATTTTTTCTGTAGTCAGAAACGGGGTTGTTTCTAGGTTTGCTTACCATGCATAATATTTTAGAAATAAAAGTCCATAAATTGGTAGTTGGATTCATTAAATCTCTGAAAGTAAAAATCAACATTTAATTTATACTTCTTAATTATGTAAGATTCAATATGTATATCTGTGTGTTATTATTTACGAAAGTGATGACCCACTATAATGTTACAAAATATTTATAGGCAAGCCCTCTACGTAAAATAATCATTTGTACACAGTTATCAAGTGAAAATATAAAAATCGTTATTTTAAAATGTAACGTTCTATTTTGATACAAACTCTCATGAACTCTTTTTTGCAAAGCAGTTAGCAATCGAATCCACAATGAAATGAATTGCGGAACAACAACATTTCTCTTATCAAGTGGCCTATCATAGTTTTTACAAACGTCAAAATCCAAGTCGTCATAGCACATACATACATACATGCAGCAAAAGCTAAGGATAACTTTCGATAAGGAGCTGCTTTGTTGAACTTTTTAAGCTATTTGAAAATCCTACTTTTTCATTTGTCTTCTTCAAATTTTTCCTCTACTGCGGAGGTAAAATGTCGAAGACAATTGTTGTCGTATAGCGCAAAAAATGTGACGATTTATATTTAATTCTGTTTTACATATACTTTATAAAGCTGTAATAATGATTCTGTTTAATTCAGACATTGTATACAATTTAATAGCATAATTAGTGTCGTATGGCATAGGGTCGTGTTTAGTTTTTGAAATTTTTTTTCAATCGCACGTAGGTGCGTTTATTTGTTGAGTTCAATGGGATGCGTCACTATTTAAACCATCCTGTGAAATGTAGGCGCCTATGTCCTTATTTCAAGTGACTGCTTCCCCAGACTTATATTTATCTTTGCTCATTGTTGCGTTGAGATGCATTGCAGAATGATAATGCAAAGCACTTTTGCTACGTTTACATAAATTTTCTCTCCACATGAAAGCAGTCTTTACTCACGATTTTATTTTTATTCATGTGTCAATGCTCAGACGAAATCATTCAGTAGAAATTTTACTTTAAAAATTTCTTTGTTTTCAGCTTGAGATATTTTTTATTTTAGCTGAAGCATTTAACAAAAGCACTCATTTTTTGTAAACGCGTTTTTAAGTGGTATTTCTAGTAACTTAACGGAAAAGTAGCGATGTTTGCAAGTTGATAGATTGAGTTTCTTGTGATTATAAAATGCTTTAATTGCAGTTTTCTCACGCGATTTAATAAAACGCTTTGGCATTTAATTTGTTGATTTATAGAGAGATTGCCATTATAGTTTTCAATGAATCCTTAAGGCATTGTAATGGATGCTTCAATCTAGCTTACATGTATCTTACGTATTCTTTAAATATCTCCTGCATTCATTCCAAATTTCATCTGAATGTAATAAGTATAATTCAATTGAATTTTGCAATATTCAAATAAGTTTTAAGTACGACAACTTTTTTTTCCATCAAATTCAATAAATGAATGGTGAATGTAATTTAAATCAGTATTATTGATTTCATTTCAAAAATTTTTTACACGAGTGGGGAAATGCAGCATAGTTGTATAGTCAATTACCAAATTTAATACCATATTATTATTTTGTACTAAGAAATATGAATAAGCTTTAAGTATATTAAGTATATCAGAATAATATCTATCAGATCAATAGCAGATTATCTTATAAATTGTGGACCCAGATTAGGTCCCAATTGGTCTACCTCCTCCTGGAAAACCTATGCCATTATAGAATAATATTTCTAACTGAGAAAAAGCCACGGAGGCAGATTAGCATTAAGATGTTTCTGAACGTAATCAGTAAATCATTTTTACTAGCTGTTACTAAATCTAAAAAGTCTGTTGGTAGAACAGTTAGCGACTTCTGTATAATTCATGTTTAATTTTTACAATGGTTATTTGTATGATAATTTCTAATACACTTGTGTAAAGAAACTCCGTTTGTAAATAAAAGTTGCGTTCCCATTAAAGCTTTTCTTTTTTAAATGTTCACGCTTTGGCTATTTTAATTTTCGAGTAGTGATTTTTAATTCTTACGATTTCGTTTGAATGGCAAACCATTCAATTTAATTAAGAAATACATTTGAAAAAATATTAATTTTCTGACAGAAGTCTCTCATCAGCAAATCAATCATTTAATTAAATATATTCTGCTACATTTTATATATTAACTTAAATCCAAGTTTTAAAAAACAGAATATCAAAAAATAATATGTCTATTCATCAAAGGGCCTCCCATGAATACACTAAACAGTTTTTGTGAACTCAAAAATCAAAATAATACCTAGCTTACTGAAGAAACCAAAGCTTCAAAAAATCACCATTTTTTCACCTATAATTGAAAACGATGCTGTATTCGGCGGAATGATAACATCATTACCTATCTAAAGGCCTCCATTGGTAGATGAATGATTGTTTTGATACTGTACAAACTTTCATAAAATATTTAATAGAAAATTTTGTACGAATCAACCCCCTTGTGAGTTTAACAGACAAATCTATCATGTGGAAAGTAGGGTTAAAGACACATTTGATCGAAATTGACCTCCTCCATCAAAAAATCCTGCATAAGATCTTGATAATGTTTCTATGTGGATATTCACTATGTGTTCCTTTATCATATTTTAGCACCAGGATTGTTAAAATTTCTGAAATATTTATAAATATCCAAAATATCAGATATTTAGATATCTATCACGATTTTTTTTGATATTTTTTATGTTTTTCCAAAATTTCATGTGCTACCTCAAACATAAAAAAGTACAACGAATTTAACACTGTATTTAAGAATATCAACATATCGGACTAAAGTCACTACCACTTAAATCACATTATTATCATCATCATCGTCATCATCATCACTATAATCATCATCTCTTCCCTCAGTCAGCTTGTTATCTTTGGGTTTCCCCAGAGTCTTGAAAATAAACATCAATTTTGCCGCTGTGGCGTTGCTTAATCTGTTACGCAGGTCGGTGTGAATCAGCCATAGGTCGCGAAAAGTCTTTCCAACTCGCGTTGTATACTGATTCCTTGTCGGGTTGTGAAAATGCGGCTCATAGTCATAAAATTCAGTTCCATAATTAATAATGATATTATTTGATTCAATAAATATCCGATGTATAACAGTGATATGTATCATGATAGATATTAGTTGATGTTTATCAAACAATCCTTTTTAGCACCTTTTATAGATTTCATTGGATAAATTTCTGTTTCCTTAGTTTATGTATACATTTTTGACCTGTAATCACACTGCCAATACTGTCGACAGACTGGTGACCATTATCTAACATATTTCCTTCAATAGTTACTTTATTTTTTAATTTAAAGTACTTCGCTTTTTTCTCTGAAATAACAAGTAAATAGATGCCGAGGGAAGACGGACTACAAACAGACGTGACCTTGTTTTTCAATTTATCGATTTGCTGAAGCAGTTTTTGAAAACGTCTTAAAATTTTATTGTAGAATTTCGTTTTCAGAACTAAACTTCGTTTAAAATGGTTAGACACGACATTTTGAAATATCGTTTAAAAATTTTTATTTGTAATTTTGGATTTTAGTCAAATGCAATTGAATGGTATTTCCTTTTTGCTTGACATTGTTTTTACTATACTTTATGAAGACAGCGCTGTGCACTTGAGCGTACGATTAGAAAGACATATTTGCTTTTCTAAAAGCTTGCAGTCTAATTTTAAGGAATTTATGTTCACAATTTAAATGTTTGTACGGTTTTTGGGATATTATTCCATCATGAAGCCTATTTTCCTATAAATGGATGCATCTTTCGTATTGTCACCTAAAACAATCAGAAAGGGATTTATTTTAAGTTTGCTTTAGTGCATGATTTCAATTTTGTTATATTCTATGCAATGCTGACAAAATTCGTTACAAATCCATTCCGCATTTTTTGAAGGCTAAGTACTAAAGTGTTAACTCAAAGTTCCCCGCGTTGTTAGAAGACAAGAATGGACACTTCAAGGATTTAGTCTTTCTATAATCAGTGACTAAGCGATGCTTCCAATCTTGTTTTATTATAAAAATAAATTACTTCCTTAAAATAGGCTTGTCAGTTAAATGATTGTTCTTTGAATTACTCTAAGTCAATCTTATAATTGTAATTTCGGACTTACGCAATTTAATGTTGCATTAGCGTAAAATTAATTGAAATCGCTGTGATTCCTGCTGGTACTTGAGTTATGTTAGTGACTAAATATATTAACAGCAATGGGAGTCATAGGTAAATCAATGAATATGACTTATTCAGCAAAGTGTAGTGATTTTGTTTAAATATTTCTCATATATTTTATTTAGGAGAGCATAACCTCTTCCCAGGCCATATGAACTACGAGCGCTTCAGCATCAATCAAAATGGGGTATTGAGTCTTCGCCGAAATCTTACCTATCCCGATCAAGGTGTTTACTCATTGGAGTTGCAAGTTTCTGATGCTGGCGCGCATCCTCAAGTGGCACTCACCACAATAAAAGTTCATGTGACCAATGAAACGCTTTTCAATCACACTGGAGAAATATATAAGGTGAGAAATCTATCTCAAATCTAATGTTTTCAAACAAGCACTACTTGCAAAGATATAAGGCTGACCATTAGGTTTTCTATAATATAATTTCATTTTATTTATTCATGTGTTGTTTATTTCATTTAAGTTCACGAAAAATTCCTATTTCGCGAAAGGGAGATCTGTTAATTTTCTTAAAAATGCATTATGAGATACTTAATTTTTCGGTAATCTCACCCAAAACTTTACTATATATAAACATGTATATATAAATATATATATATATCAGAATCAAGAATGATAATCGATTTTGTATACGGCTTTTGTTATTTTAGCGAAGGAATTTAATTTTAATCTAATTAATTATTAATTTCGAGCAAAATTTTTACTTCATTGTTAATTATTGATTTAGAAGCACTCCAACTTTGTGATAGATATAAAGTTTTAAAATTAAATTTGCCAAGTGTTCTCTTCTTATTTATATTTTTAACTTCAATTGTATGAAGTGTGGCTAGAGGCAGAGTACATCTTTTTATTTATGCAGTTGATTAAATTGCTTTTGAATAGGTAAATGAATGTTGAAAGAAGTTAAATTTTCTTGTTAAGCGGTTGTTTGCAAGTACTTGATTAAATTACAGAGATGAATACTTTGTCGAATTAATTGATGGAAGTTGTGCCAGCCGCACTACTATCTCTTTCATTTGCTCCAATTGTTGTTGCAGGACGATAGCAATTCATTTAACTGGAGATGTACTTGTCAAATTAATGATGTCCATTGGGCAGAAAATGCAATGGAGGCGGAGTTTAGTTGAAAACAAATTTTACGTATTATCTTTTAAACGCTAGAGTTTGACTTAAGATATAATAGAATGCTTTTCATATGTTACGTACTATCTTTAATTATTTCGTTCTTCAATTTATTTTCATTTAAGCAATTACTGTGACATGCGCTCAATGTAAAGCCTTGAAATTAGACATGGACACCCACTAGGGGGAACAACTCTTTTTCTATTAATAGCAGACAATATTTTTTCTTTATTAACTCTTGGAATGTCAAAGTGCTTCAATGGAAGTCTGAATTCTTTTCCATACTACACTTGAAATTAAAAACCACACATTTTATCACAAATACCAAATATTACCTTCTGCTACAAGCGATGCTTCAATTTGAAAACGCTCAATCTCAATATAATGTACGTGTACATTACCTAAAATTTATCAGTGCCCTTTCTCTTATTTATTTCGGTTTTCTCCACTACATATATACAATTGAAAAAGCATAAACATATATCTTACAAATGTAGTTTCTATTTGCCATAACCGGCGTTATAGTAGCGCTTCAAGAAGATGGATTATCTTTAACCTCGACAGTCAAAATTTCCCCAATCGAGAACACGTTAATAACTGTCTAGCATGTCAGACACAGTAAATCATTTTGACGGCAGGTGGGATCAGGCCAAAGTTGCTTAAGATGCTCAAAATAGATCTCGAGTTTCTACATAATTGTTTGAAAATAGTTCCAATGTGGCAAAGAAGTTATGACAAGAATAACTTCTTGTGTTTTCAGTAATTATTTAGACCTTCATGTATGATGATTATCAATTTCATGTTATCACTCCTTGCAATTGTCGTTTTCTGCGCAAGGCTTTTATCAATTGATTCTTAAGTAAAGTTTCCAAATATCTTTCCACAGCCTTGATTATTTGTAAATGTATGTTTGGTGCTTAATCGATTTTAATTTAACATACGTAACCTGAGATTGAGATAGGCTGCCATCATTTCGGAAACAAAAGCTTTGATGCGCTAAAATTGTAAATTTGCTAGATATACATACGAAATAGCGCACTTATTAAATATAGGAATGTGTGCATGCATTATATTTGGCCATTTTGATTTAAGAGTAGATATTTTTCATGAATCACACTTTGTAAAATATTCAATGGGCAGCGTGTTGTTACTCTTTCTTTTTTAAAGGACTCAAAATTTTCAAAATTATTTAAGAATCAACCTAAGGTTTCAAATATTAATTCAGGGTTTTCTTAAAAACTAATGCACAAAGATGTTGGTAAATTTTCGGTTTTTGTATTTTTATACAAACAATATTTTTTCTATATTTTTCACAAATTCTAACGTTCCAAAGTATGTATTATTTGAATGACATTAGACCAGGAAATTATTTAGACATCAAGATAAAACGAGTGCATTTAATTTCAAATACTGATACCTCCGAATCGCTCTTATAAATACTATTTGACTTGCAGACATTTAAAAATCATGTAAAAATTTTTTAGACTCATATTATACTGAATCATTAAGAATCATTGAGACTTGGCTCAACTCATGTAATTCATAAATAAGGAAAAGGTTATCAGCATTAGTGAATTTTTAAATTCTATATCTTTGGGAATTATTTCCACATGTAATACACTTAAGACGCTTTTCAAGATCTCTCTTTTAATGTTGGATTCGAAGGCTTCTTTACAGGGCTCTTTTTTTATAAATCTGACATTTTTTAAATCCGCTTGAGGAATATTTTTCCTTCAAAAAATTATTGGAATGTTAAGTGTGTATTTTTCAATTCGCGCTCATTGTCTGAGAGCAATCGGTAGAAATACTTTAATTGACTTGCTCCGTAATTTTAATAGCATTTTCTTACTCTGTCCATGTTAATTTGCATAAAAGAACGGAAGCTGAGCGGATGTTAACGCGAATGGCAGAGTAATCAAATATATGTATTTTTTAATTCGGGATTGCCGCATCTCAGATGGACTATCTCGACTGTCAAATTATTAAAACCGATTCATCAATAACCTCAATTTGATTTCATTTATTTTATTTTCTAACAAAAACTAATGTATTGGGTACCAAGTTTATTCTCTATGCGATGCATGCATTTATGGGAGTTAAAATATTAATCAATACCTTTGGTGGCAAAATAAATCAATTTATTGCTGGAGCAGGAGACAAAACTAATCAATTACTATTTTACAATATCCAAAAATATGATTCAATTCATCTATATTAGAAGTCTAATAACTCCACAGATTTTCTCATAAGAGTTCAAGCAAATTTATTGCAAAAACTTCTATAAACTAGATTTTACAATCACAATACAAATATATATATATATATACAGGGTGGGGCAAAAGTAACCTTACCCAAACAGAATTCTTAATAGAAAGTTTTAATGCACAATACATGAGAAAAGTATTCTTTAACAAATTTGAACAATTCTTAATGAAAAGTTTCAATACACAGTACATGAGAAAAACATTACAAATGATTCTTGAAGTGTCTCCCATTTTCTGGGATGCATAGGTCACACCTTTTAGTAACAGTATGACAAATTTCAGACAAAAGATTTTTATCTGGCTTGAGATCGTTGAATTCCTGAATAATGTAATCACGAAGATTGGCCATTGTTTGAGGTCTCCTTCGATAGACTCTTTCCTTTAAAATACCCCACAGTGCAAAGTCACATGGGGTGATGTCGGGAGAACGTGGAGGCCAATCAATTGTTCCTCTTCTGCCAATCCAGGTTTGAAATGTCTCATCAAGAAAGTTGCGGACTTCCCTCGAAAAATGCGGGGGGAGCTCCATCTCTTAGACGATGGATAATTAATCTAGATAAACCAAATATCTATTCTAGTTGAAACCTAGTGCTAATACTTTTTACTAATGATTTGGGTAAGGTTACTTTTGCCCCACCCTGTATATATACAGGGTGTAAAAAAGTCTTTGGAATATTGTATTACTGTATATTTACTGCATAAAATACTGCAAAAACAAGTTTAGCAAGTACAAAATAGAACGGGTAACAAGTGTAATTCAAATTCACAGTTCGTAACAAATTCAGTTATTCGAAATATCCACCATTTACATCGTCACCGTCCACCAGTTTTTGTGAATACGTGGGTTTATAAAGATGGGCTCCAATTTTCATAAGGACATTATGAACTGACGTATGTGAAATTCCCACCACTGATGCCCCTTATTTCAGGAGTTTGCTCATCACCAGTGGCTGTTACGGTCCGTCCAGATCTAGGCCGATCATCAATAATGGAACCCGTCTCAAGGCATTTCTACTTTCAATAGTACATTGAGCTGTGCGATGGGGCGGGCTTATTATATTTTTCTTCAAACATTTCACATACTGCAGCCACGCTCTTATAAGATACTAGCCACGAAACGATGTGAGCTTTTTCAACAATGTCATTTGGTAGGACACTTTCAGTAGANTATATATATATATATATATATATGGATCAGACTTGTCAACGAGCCGAGCCGAGCCGAGCTTGAGCAGAGTATTGGATATACAGCGAGCCCAAAACGAGTCGTTTTTAAGCAAACCAAATTCATAGTGCTGCTTGTTAATTTGATTATGCAGATTTTTCTTATTTTTTCATTCAATATTCCTTACTTATAATCGTATTTTTGAAATGTTTATTAAATAATAGAAAGAGCAATTGAAAAAATTCTGAGAACATAATATTTTTTAAAAACGAGCCTCGTTGAAAGATTTTATGTGGTGAGCGAAGCCGAACTTACTCAATATTTAAACCAGCCGAGCTGAGCTTAGAAATTACGGCTTGTTGGCAAGTCTGATATGGATACATGAATCTATATAGGTTAGCACCACTACATTACAAATAAATGATGAGGATGAAAATAATCAATAAATACTCTGGAATCGCCAATCATACTTTGTAATTTCATCAATGCCATTTTTGGCAAGCTCTTTGTATTTAGTATATCTTTCAGTTTGTCTAATGATGTCAGGGAGTTTATTCCATTTAACTGTACCATGAAAAGGGAAGGATTGTTCTGCGGAAAATCTGCTGCTCATTTTTTGAGTTCGTTCCTGAATATTTATATACTCTTTTAGAAAAGTTAAGGCCTCTTGGTTATGCGTGAATTTATGCACAATGCATAGTGTTTGGTAATCAATTGAATAAACTGGAAAAAGTATACTGTAGTTATTATTTATGTTTTGTATAGATGTATGTTTTGGAGTGTAGCTTAAAATGCCCAATAATATGTAATATTTTGACCTGTTGGTTTGCGTACAAATCTTGAAATAAAAAGAGCTGCAATATTGAAAATAGCTGAGAACGAATGCATTTAGTAATTATTTTTATTTTTAAAAAAATTTTAAAAGTCACATTTCTGAGGTGATAACACCACTTCGTATTTAAATTTTGGATTCATGAGGTTATCAGTAAAACCCTTCATTTTAACAGCATAAATTTAGTTCGGGGATGCGACCGTTAATGTCAGCTTTTTCGACTCATTTCACATGGTTCCGCGAATGATGCTCGTGGCCATCTGCTGCATTGGAGCTCTGGTAATATTGTTGGTTTTCCTTTGGCTCTTTATGATGCTACGTTACCGCAGACCCTATAAAGATTCCCGGGGATCTGGACCCCGCTCGCATGACGTTACATACACCCGGGCCTCAGAACTGCTAAAAGATGGTGACATTTATTCAAGTGGAAAACAACCACCTCCAGAACCTGACGCTTATCTCGTCACTTCATTTAATGAACAATCACTCAAAACAAACTGTGAGTTTTTCCTCAAGAGTCTTTATTACTATCATGCTTCTTCCCAATGTTTTAAAAGTTTCGATCAAAAATAAAAGTTTAAATAAACCATATTTGAGACAAAGAGGCATGGATTATTGTTTCTCAGAACTATAAAGTATATGTAGGGACTAAGGAGTAATTATTGACAAGCAACTTTGGTGAATGTCCCTGGAAAAATTCACAAAGAATTAGACACAATGGAACCTTAAATTCAACTGAATTCGTTTTACTTGATTAGCCGTAAATAATCACTCCCTGCTCATTCCTCATATTTCAAATTCAGAGAGTATATTTCGAAATAATTGCCTCATCTTTCCTAAAATATTTTATTTTAGCAGTGCCAACGTTTATGATTAAATATACTTTAATATTCCACTCGCTCAGTGTCCATAAGTAAAAAATATTCCAAACTAAATTTATTTACTTGGATTAAAACACCATCGACTTATAAATTACTTTAGGAGAATGTTTTGTCGTTATTTTCTATCTTACCTATAGCTACCATTTTATGTTCATTGCTCTTTCTTTATGCACTAATAGAATTTTTTTCAAATCAGTGACTAGGTGGTTAATTAGGCGTAACCGATTTTAATTCATGGAAGCAAGTAGGCAAACTTACCAATTATCTTCAATTTATTAAGCGACGATGCGAATTCAACTACTTAGATTGTATGCACTATAAAATTGCAATTATTTTTTACACATAAGATCCACATTCAAATAGATATTGTGAAACTAGTTAAATCATTCAATAATGAAATTTTTTTCATGTCTTTATGTTTGCGCTTTTGTATATTTTAAACAAATCATGATTTTTATCCACCCATTCCACTTTCGTTCAATGCAATAGACTTTCTTGCGTTTGCAATGGTTGAATAACGATTGTTGTGATTTGATTTCGTATTGAAATTGTTGGTATTGCGAGACAATCTTTAATGAAGACAAACATCAAGATATCCATTTTCAAACTTTTCTGAACATATAGAGGGTTTCAGGTCANTATATATATATATATATATATATATATATATTCTACACTTAGTATCTCTAGTAAATCAGGCTGCCTGCTTTTTGTTATTAAAATGACATAATGCATAGTTACCAAACTTACATTTTGGGAAATGTTACGCACAGAAATAATCTGGTTTTACTATATGCTATGAAACAGTATTTTTTTCAATTTCCCATAAAAAATAATGCTTTACGTGGATTACTCATTTAATTTAAGCTGCAATATGTGACCGGACGACAAGTGAATGTTAATATCGCAAGTTTTAGCTAATGTTCGGCTATATAACATGCATTACTAAATTTAACACATTTATCAAGATCGCTACTTTAATTATATGTAGGAACGGAATATGCTATTGTTTTGATTCCAATGTTCTAGCATAATCAGGCTTGAGGAAATTGTGGTCCGCTTCAACAATAAGCTGTGTCGGTATACAGCAGTTTCTAAAGCACAATGCCGTTTCTAAGCTATCTGTCCAATAAGATCATCCATAATATAATATTGTAAAAGTAATTATTTAAAACTAGAACTTATTTCGTCGCAATTGTGATTTTAAATTTTTTTATAAAAAAATACAATATATATATATATATATATATATATATATATATATATAATGTTATGCTAAAATAGGCATGTTTGAAAAAATTAGATATTTTGAAAATATTATGTTTGTACATTTTTAATATGTAAACATGTGCCAAACAGTCTATATATCGGGGTTTGTATAAAATGGCTTATATATATATGTATAGAATTTTATTATAAAGCACAAATATATCATTGTAAAAATAGACATATATTTGATGAATGAATAGTTGTTTAGTTGTAGTGTCAACCTTGTTATTCATAATGCGCTTTAAGCTAAATTCTGAATGTGATGTTCTCTATATATATCGTTTTAAATAAGATTACTATACATCAGTATTTTCATAGATTGTTTGCTTTTCCATTATATAGTGTCGAAGCTGCTAAATTAATCTCTCAATTTCTATTTTTCAAAATAACAAACAGTGATGTTTTCCGTAATTTCAACTCATTTTCATTTTAAATAATTGATTTTGAATAGTTTAGTATTCCCTTCGTAATATTAAGCATACATGCATATTTTATGTCAATGAATATTCCTCGATATTGGTCCTTAGTTTGGGGAGCTTATTGCCGATTTCTTATTTCATTTGCTTTGTGATAATGCCATTTTGACAAAATATAAATTTCAGAAGGAATGAATCACTTTTATAAAAAAAATGATGTTAAATCGCTCAATTCATTTATATGCTAATGATGGCATTGAATTTCGCCAGATGTTTTTGATAATTTAATGTCAATTTAAAGTCGTATTAAACATGCATTATTCATTTGATTACTTTTTGTGAATACCATATGCATAAATCTTCACATGATTGTATATATATATATATATATA
>CABFPE010000593.1:398453-420828 GCA_900660155.1 Hofstenia miamia
ATATATATATATCGATAGGTAAAATTTAGTTAGTGCAAGTAAGGTATATTTTCAACATTTCAATGAAATTTTTATATTCTTCCTCTAGTGACTATTTATATTTTAAAATGTGTTCCATTCATTAAGTCTTTATTGGATTTTTAAGTTATACATTGATCGCATTGGGAATCAAATAATTTAGAAAATAGCTTATAATTTTGGAATCAGATTCTCATTGTGTCAATTGTGTGTTTTCATCATCCTTGACTTCAATGTAATGAGTGTTTTACAACGAAAACTCCCAGCGGCTTTTTCCCATCGACATTCACATAACAAGAGACTTAATTTTCAATCGCTTTCAATCGTGCAAAAATTTCTGCTGAATTTTCTTATTCACTAACAGAATCATGCAACCATATGGGAATGATTTTACCGCCATATATTGCTTGTTTTTTTCAATTGGTTGTAAAAAGATATTTTATTCAACAAAAAACTTATATCCGTATAAAAAAATGTAAAGTGAAATTCCTGATTAAAATCTCGTATAATTCTTGTTCCACACCTTTTAGCTATTCTTATAATTGATAATTGAAATATTTATGAATGTGTCCTTGAAATTATAATTATTCTACAAATTTAAGTTTTTAATTTGAAATAAAAAATTTAATTTAAACCAAGAAATCAACTCAAATTTGGGAGGAATTTTTTACAGCAGCGTTTTTTCATTTAAAAGATGTATAATCAAACCATGCCTTGTCTCATAATTTCTTTATTCTTGAAAGGTGTCATATTACTGTAAAACGACTTTGTGTTAAAGAAGAGTAGGATTTTACGTGAAACCTATTCTATGCATTTTAAACTCATCTTTCTTAGAATAGGCCATTGAATTTAAAGTGATGAGGGAATTTTATTTGAATGCTCGAAAGAATAAAGCCATTAAATACGACTTAGAGCATTTTGAAAATCATATTCACATTAAGAAAATGTTAATCACCTAATAATGAAATTGTAATTATTTTTTCTCTTTTCACATTGCCTTTCACTAACAGATCAAAATTATTATTATTGAGTGAAAAAAGTTCAAAGTTAAAACATTTTGTAGTTGCATCATCGACACTTCAAATACGCATACATATGTACAGTGATGTTGCGCCATAGGCGATGCCCCCCACCCTCCCCAAACACAAAACTTTCAAAAAAATATAATGATTTCTGTGGCATACACATATAAATTTGATCAATTCAATGCAAAACGTTTACCAATGTAATACACAATTACTTGCAAAGTTTATTTAAGTGACATTTGAATACTAATAATTTGTTTTTCTTACATCCGTCATGTTGCTATGGGATTGTAATATATAAATTTTAGGCACTCAAAGTAAACACAGTTGCCCCCTATTCCCTTGATATATGTACATATGAATGAATATATTAGAGTTTCTATGTATGCATGTAGTTTGCATCTGAACACGACAGTCCAATATAATAATTCCGTATATAAATACCCAAATTCAATTGCTATTTATACTTTAGTTCTGATTTTTTCTGACAACAATGCTTCGTGGAACAAAATGGCATTTTTTAAGAAACTGCTTCTTGGATTTAGCGACTGAATAAAATGGTTTTCAGAATAAAAACCACTTAAATGTTGGAAGCTGCTTTACTTTTTAGTAAGGCAATTGTCAATTTAAATTGTTCTCAAGTAGCGATAATTGCTTGAACAGATTTGAAGAATATTGCACTGTAAACGTCATTTACCATTAATTTCTTCGGATGCTCAAAATATTTGGTGCACTAAAAAATGCCCCGTAAACAATTTCATACATAATGCCAATCTGTATAACTTATCTCTCATACGAATATGCTTCAGTGTTATATTTTAGGGACTGTTTTCACATTCAGCCAACTTCAAAAGTGTTTTAAATTTCCCAGCAAAAGTAAATTTTACCAATGCAACTTATTAACTTTTCAAATCAGCACATATAGATCGAAAAGTGGTTGAATAGCACCTCTGCCTTTGATTTTTGAAATTACGTGAGAATTATTATAAACTATGTACTAAGTGGATGAAGCAAAGCTTGGCAATCTAGAAATACACTTAGTAAATGAATATTACTGTATGATAGATAATGCATATATTTAGTGGAAGAATGAAAAGATAATGAGGTTCATCTGCATAGTCAGCGAATGATTTTTAATTCGCTCAATCGTCAAATAAATTTAATTTAATTTCGTCTAAATTTATTAGCAGTTGACCGAATCTATTATGGAAGTAAATTGATTTTCGCCGCGTGCTTGTCATAATTTATCCATCTCACGATTCCTTATTAATTCTTTATTATTTTTGCATTAATTTTGCTTCCACACTTTCTTAAATTTTGCTTGCCAATTCGAATGATCATGCTTTCTTTCATTATTTTAAATTTCCTTCTGTAAATTTCATCGCCAGTGATAAAAATTAATAAAATTTATAAGGATTTTTTGGTTCTGTTCTAATGCATAATTCATTTTCCAAATTTACTCTCAGCATTTTTCAGTTAGGCTTATACTTCAATTTAGATAGGTGTGTACTAATTAACCCTCGCACCAAGTGTAAAATTAAGTCTGCTAAAATACATATATAAGTTCAGTGCATTAATACTTATATTTATCCATTTTCATAATGTCGTGCTGTGGAAGTTAAAAGCAAAACCTTTATTCCTAATAATACAAAGGTAATGGCATTTGGGTTTGTATATATATACATATATATATATATATATATATATATTTAGCACCTCTGCCTTTGATTTTTGAAATTACGTGAGAATTATTATAAACTATGTACTAAGTGGATGAAGCAAAGCTTGGCAATCTAGAAATACACTTAGTAAATGAATATTACTGTATGATAGATAATGCATATATTTAGTGGAAGAATGAAAAGATAATGAGGTTCATCTGCATAGTCAGCGAATGATTTTTAATTCGCTCAATCGTCAAATAAATTTAATTTAATTTCGTCTAAATTTATTAGCAGTTGACCGAATCTATTATGGAAGTAAATTGATTTTCGCCGCGTGCTTGTCATAATTTATCCATCTCACGATTCCTTATTAATTCTTTATTATTTTTGCATTAATTTTGCTTCCACACTTTCTTAAATTTTGCTTGCCAATTCGAATGATCATGCTTTCTTTCATTATTTTAAATTTCCTTCTGTAAATTTCATCGCCAGTGATAAAAATTAATAAAATTTATAAGGATTTTTTGGTTCTGTTCTAATGCATAATTCATTTTCCAAATTTACTCTCAGCATTTTTCAGTTAGGCTTATACTTCAATTTAGATAGGTGTGTACTAATTAACCCTCGCACCAAGTGTAAAATTAAGTCTGCTAAAATACATATATAAGTTCAGTGCATTAATACTTATATTTATCCATTTTCATAATGTCGTGCTGTGGAAGTTAAAAGCAAAACCTTTATTCCTAATAAAACAAAGGTAATGGCATTTGGGTTTGTATATATATACATATATATATATATATATATATTCGTGTAACTCGACCTGACTTAGACGGGGTTGCCTGTATATATATATATATATATATATATATATATATATCACATCATATCCTATAAAAGAAAGAGTAGACTATATTTTATGTTATTTGGAATGTTTATATTGATTGTAATTTAACAATATTTATCTAACGAAATCACATTTCACGGAGCGTGTATTTTACTAAAATGCTGCTAATCTTGGGACACCTAGCGAATTCATTATTTTCGAATCAAAATATAAACAGCTAGAGGCCTCCTATTGCTTAAATATATTTTATAAGATTTATTTCATAATCCCCATGCTACAATCTCACTCCTATTTATTTGAAGAATTGCATTAACGTTCTTATTGTGACATTGTTAATGATATTGTAAGAAGGTATTTCGACTATTTCTACGAAGCTATAAACCGCTTTTCGAGATTTACAGTGGGATATTTAGACTTAAGCATGATTTATGTGACTATTGTTAAGAATGAACATATAACTTTTTATTGGCAATTTATAGCTAATCCAGACAGAATTTAGATACTTGAGGATGTGTCTCAGTGGTACTCCTTCCTTTCTTTTTGTCAATTACTAATAGTTTACGTCATACGATTCAGTAAAGATGACATCTTTTCTTTTTGTGTAATAACATGACATCATTTTCAATGCAATCGATTATTCTCCTTAAGTTATTATTTTTTATAATCCGGACATTTGTCCAAGTTCTACGCTATAGTAGTAATTTCTTTAGCATCCAGGGAATTTATCCTTTTGCCATTTCACTGTTGCATTTTCGAATTGAAATTTTACTATAGATGTTGAGTATAGGGTGGGCAAAAATTCATTAATTAATTGCAATCAATTATTTCATTTTCAAAGTTTGCAATTACAATTAAAAAATTTTAAATTTGCAATTAATTGCAATTAGTTTTATAAAGCGAAAACCCTCATCAAGCTAGTGAACTGACAAGACAATATGTCGTCATTTTATGTTTTTAGTAATGTTTTATTTGGGTAAACTTGCAAGTGATCCATCAATTGTCGAATTATTCCAAGTGAAATAGAAAACACTGAAATTATTGACATTGAACCGAAACCGAAAGAGGTAAAATGTTTCAAAAAATTACATGTGACCTCTCAAATATTAAATTCTTCTTCAAAAATATCATTTACTTGCATTCTGACATTTCCTTATTGCGTTGAATTTCAAATTTTTGAAAATAAAGAAGCACTCTGATAGAAGAAGAAAAAGGTTTTTTTATTGATTTAAAAATACTATTTGGCACTTCATTTCAACATCTTTCTGATGACATAACATTTTCTGGAAAATGAAACAACGAAATACTCCTACGTGAACTTTATCATGCAACTTTTATTTTCGACGACCTCAGCGAATATTTCTTAAATATAACCAAGGATTTTTGGAGGAAAATTTCATTCCTGATAATGTATATAACGAGTTTCAATTTAACTTTGTTTTTCCCAAAAAAATTAGATTAAATCGTGGTACGACAGAAATTCATTGCAATTAACTACCATAATTAATTTGGGCGAGTGTACTTAAAATTAATTGATTATTGGTTTTGAAGTCGCAGCATTTTATTGGTATTATTTTTGGGCATCCTTGGTTGAGAATGAGATATGCGATAACCATGAATTTCGTAATTAACTCAATTTGCTTTATCGAACATGAAAATCAAGTTTCCTGTGTTAATCACACTCAATAATTGCTTTTCGGTTAATATTTTTTGTCAATTTTCTGGAGTATTCCCTTACGCCAATTGCTTTCAGGGTTATTACCAATATATATATAAACCTGAATCAACTTTAGTATCTTGCCTAAGTTACAAGTCCTTAGCCAGCATAATCACCTAAGGGGGTCGATGCGCATTTAGGGTTGATGGGAATTTCTACTTTCTTTATAACTAAACTAAAATTTTACCAAGTCTGTACACCATTTTATTTTTGTTGGATTCATGGGCGTACGCGAGTTTTCTAACTTGTGAGGTCATCTAGTATAGTGATGAAGTAAGTGACCAAAGGCGGGGTGAAGTCACGCGTAAATTTTTGGAAATATAGTAAAAATAAACCTTAAAATTGCAGTATTAGGAGCAATGTTGCAACAATTGAATTAACAAATTTTATTTTTACATACTGGTTTTGCTTTTAGCTTTGTTGTCTAGGAAGGGTTGCCTGACCTTCCAGGGGAGGTTCGACCCCTCCTAACCCCCGTGGCTACGGGCCTGCTAAGTTAGATAACCTAAACTAATATATAACGAGTTTTGTTTGGTAGGTAGTGCTAAGTTTGATTATTCTTTGCTGTCCCGCATTTTCTTGCTGTGCGTTGCTTTGTTCACTTCGTTCTAACTAGAATCACGTTGCAAAGATACATCTGATTCTAATCTTTAATGCATGACAAAGCAAATAAGGAATTAATGAATATTCCAAGTCCATGTTTACAGCGTCTTACAAATCAACACAATGGGATGACAGCTTCAATGTCTTCGAAAATAAACTTGATTATTTTCTTTGTTTTCCTATACAATAAGTGACACATTGTCTAATGCCGTGGAAAACGTGTAAAGTATTAAACTTTTATATTCTTTCAGTCAAATTACTGATCACCTTTTTCTGTTTCTTGCAATTCACTAATTATTTCTGTTCTCATTTTTCAAGGAATTACATTAATTAGCGAATGTTCGAAATTGCACATTCTATTTAATAATACTTTTGATTTTCACTAATTTACAAAAGTTTTTCAAACTTACCTCAGCCCCTGACATTACAATGTGATATTTAAATGAAGATGGGAATGAACGCCATGAATACCCCGGCCAATTTTTTAAAGTTGAAATGTGAAATTTCCCATCAATGTCTTTATTGATATGAGTTACTAACAACGACATAAATTGTTCGATATAAAATTAAGGTCATTTTAGAATTTTTGTGATTTTTCAGAAGCGGGGCCCATGATTTTGTAATATTGATCGGAAATTTTTGATTAAGCCTAAGTGGAAATATATAAAGAAATAATTACAGATGAGTGTACTTTGAAAACTAGAAACACGACAATAGGTCAAAATGATCTTTAAGCCTTTTTTCATTCAACAAAAACACTAGCAGGTACATATACTTCCAATTATGTTGATAATATCATTGAATTTGCTATTTATAGAAATTTTGTTTTTATTCTATAATATTCGCTTTTGAAACATCAGATGTAAATATATTCTAAAGGAGTAATCGCTGTTCTGGTATTAACTACATCATTATTCGTCCAACCGTATCTGTATTCTTCATTATATTAAGATGATGCGTGCCACCAATTCTCATTACTTGGGCGGATGATTTATCTTCATCCAAACATTGCTTTAATCCCGCAACGTCTGATTTATGATATTGTTAATTATGTAGGGAACATCAAAGGCACGCGCTCCCATCCTTGTGCTACTTCCGTAATGTATGTAGCCTGAACTTAGTACAGTACACATGTTAGGTACTGATTTATGGATCCCCTCCTGGGCATATTTGTCTAATTGGACATTGTGGTTAATGAAATAAGATTTACCAACACAACCTACCATTATTTTGATATATTTCATAAGTTAAAGGACTTATAAATTATAAGATGAAAACTCATTGAACTACTTAAGTTTTCATTAAAAAATAATAAATAAAGATCAATGTATGCATCTACATAATGTTAATTATATTGCAAGCATTTTTTAAATTTTCAATTCCCCACAGTAATTCAGGCTACACCTTCAATTCCAAATATTCTTACATTTCCCAATAACAGTGAACTATATCGGGTCGTGTTGTTTTGATCATGATGTAGCAATTCCCCCATGGAAATGAAAAAGTTGTAATTGCTCGTCTGCATTGTTTGATACACTTATTATTGTGCCGCTGTCACTTGGTGCGCAGACAAAATTATTTATCTGTATTTTAATGTTGGATGATCTCTTTTGTCTTTGATTTGCTCCACATTGATATGGGCGAGTGCGTTCAGCAGATGGCATTTTATTCGCCATAAAAATCACATATTTAAATATTCATGGTTATGCTTTATAAAAGCAGATTCTACCAATGAACTCCATTGTTTTAATAAAATCCTTCCATGCCTTCATTTAAGTATTTGATTTATTTTAATTATAAGTTGGAATTACTTTATACAATATTGTAGGTCATTACCACATTTTTTAATTCTACTTAAACAAGGCCAAACACTTATTGACTATTTTATATAAAGAGCATCATTTTACACCCACAAGCACACAGAGCCTACTTTTTCAATCTCATGCTCTTTACTTCTGGTCTTCGCTCATGCATTGCGCCATGTATATTAAATAATGTTTTGTGTATGATCTTATTTATCTTTATATAAATATTTAGCTTTCACAGTTGTGGACCATTCTCTTCTTGGTGGATATTCTCCTCGAGTCCACATTCCGCAAAGTAAGCATAGCGTCGCGTGAGCATGTATCCCCTGTGTGTTTTGTGAAGGGTCTTTGTTTCCATTCACTCATTCATCTTGTGTCTCTAATAACCTTACGTTTTATCTAACTTCATGTGTAGAATAGTTGCTTTTCACAAATAACTGAACTGTGCATTCCCCAGATGTTCGAACTTATATTAGAATACGTATGTAGTTTGCGACATGTATTTTGCATGTAAAACGTTTTCAAAGTACTCAGACATATGTCATTTCTCCAAATAGTTTTTATTCTCATTCCTGCGCTAATTGTACTTGCCTTAGTTTACAATTTCCTTCCAATTTTCACGATAGACATATGTAACAGAGTTTGTTTAAAGGTTATATTATAGCATTGTGATTCCTAGTTTCGCATGAAATTCCAGTTTGTTCATTTGGCCATGTATTTGCAATTTTATAGGTATCTTATATTGTACTTATAGTTGATAAACATGACAATGGTGTGGCATTATGAGTGCAAATTTGATTTATGGAACTTAAAACACCCCGAAATGCGCAGTGGTAAGAAAATTGATTTTATTTAATCTCTACAAATCAATAACATAATGTGTGAAATAGAAGTAACCGATATTTGAGTGAATTTCAATGTGTTATCTTGTTAAGCATTAAACAATATTTCCTAATTCATAATTAACAGAAAGGATGATGCCTAAGAAAGGCACGTTTATAATTTTCAAGATTTAGTAGATTGGCAAATAGCCTCAACGTGGGTATTAAAGTCTACCTGTGATAAATTTGGTTCCACCAAATATACCTTACCAACGTTTTGAATTTACGGGAGTAAATCATTATACTGGTCTAACATTTAAAAAGAACATCCCTTCAGAATTGTAATTCTACCTGTAAATGGAACCATTGTTCGATTTGCGTCCATACTGCCTACTTTCACTCCGTTGCGCTTTTGTTTTGTTTCCTGTGTTTTTTCCTGGTTGAGTGACTTCTTCCTGCTCTATTATCTCCCTCGGCTCTAATCATTTCCGCACAAAACTGTCGCCTGAATGGTACTCCAATTGCATGCTGCAGACAAAGTAAATTACTAGGTAGATTCATTGCATAAATCACAACGTCATTGTTGACAAAGTTTTCAACCAACTTCGTTATTTATAAAAATATATAAATACATCGTGTTTTCATTACATAGTTTGAGGTTCCAATAAAAATAATACTTGGATAAACCTGTTTTAACATTTCTAGCTTTTAAGCAATTCATATAAAGTTCGCTTGTTACAAAATCACAAACGTAATATTTTGACGGCCTCCAATTTGCAAATATAACTTTAATTGGCATCACTATTAAAGCCTATCACTCTAGAAGACTTTAAGATTATCTTAGATAGATTATAGTAAACATGAATTGTGTGGACTTTGATGATTTCCGATGTTAAAAATAGCATAAAATTTCAACGTATTCTTAAGATTTTTTCCAGCTATGCCTTTGTTGAATATCTTAATCTCATAAATGGAAAGACTGTTTCTTTCTGAGGTTGCAATAATGTCTTATTGTTCTTCACACTTTGTATTAAGATTCCGAAAGTTTTGAATAATTAATAGCTAAGCAAAATGCATTCATTACCGATATCCATTAGTGCATGTTCCAGACGAACAATATATTGCATTTTGATTTGTTTCCTTTGAGCAGTACAAAGTAAAAGAGTTTTTGCAACAGGAAGTCATAAATTAAAAAAAGAAAAGGATAATTTACTGTATTGTAATGAAGTTCATCCATTGGTCAATCATAAATTATTTTATGAATTTAATTGATGACTTCTGATTCATTGCCATTAATCAACGGACCATGAATGATTAAAACGGTCGAATTCCGCCAAATGAATCACGCACAATTCACTAGCAATTCCAAAACTTAATCATATTTCATTGAGTTTGCTGAATTTCAACATTTTATTGGCTATGCGACATTTAACCCTATTATGAATATACATTCACCTGTGATCTCACCTTTTCTTGGCATTTCCATCTACAATATCGATGAAATTTTTTATTCATACTTGTTCTTCATAAACTATTTGAGGTTGTTAAAAAAATAATTAGCTGTTTTCAAAATTATGTACACTCTGTTTTTAATATAATTGTTTTCTTCTACATAATTCTTTCCATTTGTCATCTCCTAGCAATTTGAAATTCACCTCCGTTTTAAAATGGTTTTTGAGAATCTGGAACAAGCGAATTAATCTACACTTTAACCGCATCGATTCAATTAGCAAGAAAAAATTTAGTTGGGTGTTTCTGCTGCAGAATATTTTACTACTCTTCTGAAATCTATGCGCATTTAAAATTCAAAATTCAACACTTTTCCTTCTACTTATGTCTCGTCAAAATCTGCAGTCTAATTAATTGTAGATATTTCTTATTTCATGGCCATTTACAGGCAATTCCGCATTTTTCACGTTTTGTCTGCTTTTGGGAGTGCTAAAAATACCTTCATGTGAAAATCGGGTGTGGTTTGTCTGATACGGCAATAACTCATTCTCAATTAGCTGCAATTACTTAAGTTGGCTGTGCTGCAGTGCAACATATAAGTGGGATAAAATTAACATTTTAATAGAAAGCATTATTTTTCAGAAAAACTGTATATTGTACATACATATTTTAATTGGAAACTTTCGTTTTTTGGTGTAGTTTTATTGTGATAGCATCATTGAATTGGATCACTTTATCTAGTTAATGTGCTATTTAATGACACATTGGTATTTAAAAATTGGGTCAGTCAAATTGTCTCAAAAATACGAAAAATTGTGGCTATGAGAGATGGTCAATTACAAACTTCACAAGTTGATTTCTTTCTTTATGTCAAATTTTTGAATGCGTATGAAATGGCGCATTTATATCTTGAGTAGTTAAGTGCGATAAGGAAAATTTACTCATCCTATATTTGCTTTTAACATTACACGGGGAAGTTACATTTAATAAAACAATAGTTATTGTTAGGGCATTGTTGTTTTTTCCATCGAGTGATTCCTCAGTCTTAAGGCTTGCTTTCGAGTGGTAATGAATTCCAATTTTAAAAAATTTAAATTAAGCTCATTCTCTGTGCAGTAAAAGGGATTTATTATTACATACCCCTCCTATTAATACATTACCATAATTAGTTTTATGACTGTTTCACATTTCGACATTTGAGAGCATCCCATTAATCTACTCAACACTTTGTATTAACAAGAAATGTCTGTAGATAAATGCGTTAGATGACAATCCGATTCATGATTTTCAAATGATTGGAGCAATGCCTCAAAAGATAAATGAGATATTTTGCTGCATATCGAACTAATTACCTCAATTTTGATATTATATCATCGTTGATCAAGTAGTTACAACTAGACCGCCCACAAGAGTCAAGTTGAATTCAATGGAAAATTTTCTTTATTCATGATTCATTTTACAAAACTAGAACAAGAATTTTTTCTCTAATTATGTTGATGTTCAAATTGGATTTCAAATGTTAATATTTCAGTTTTTTTCAGAATCATTAGATGAAAAGGCCTCTTTAGTCACATTAGATTTCCTCCCTGTTTCGTCCCCATGGCATTTTCTGCTCCCACAACATGATTTCTAATGTGGTCAAAATTGCCAAAAATGATTATTAATATTATGAAACCCATGCCCCCCCCAGTTTTTTCAATTATTTCCCCTTCCATGTTAATCCCAGTCCACAGACCCTATTGCGTACAACGTTTTTGATTCAATTATTGCTACCCGAATTACTCTATAGTAAAATTATCTCATAGGAAAGAGGGCGTCTTCTTTCTGGGATTCTTGTCATCACACTTTTCCTAACAGATTGTATTCACTTCTATAAGAATACTAGAGAATAAGTATAACGGTAGTGTCTCAGTATGTTATAATAGTTTTCCGATTTGGAATGGAAACTTCATAGCGCTAATTAAAAGCAAGGCTTCATCTTGTAACTGACAGATTTGAATTACGAGACAGATCTCATTGGAAGACTTTGAACGACCTTCTTCTGACGGAAACGAATTGCCATTGATTGACAATATGTATTCATTTTAACGCTGGACAATTATTCACGGAAATGGGTATTTCATGCCCTTTTTCGATCGTCATTGATTTCGCTTCTAATAATTATGACATTTTGTTTCCATGGAAACAATCGTTGTACAGTGTTAATAACGCAATCTTATTTCAAGCATCGAATTTCATAATTTAAATATTAGCTTTTCATTTTTGAGTCAAATTATTAATTCCGTTTGCTCGAACCATAATCTATTTCTACACGTTCTTGTGGCTGATATCAGTCATGTCTAATAACAATTATTAGGCCTTTGGTTCAGCCTATAATTAGTCAGTGGTAGTGGCGGCGGAATGAATTTTGGCTAGGAGGGGAGTTACATTCATCACCCAAAATATTTACTAACTAATAGCAATTTTACTGTTTAAATTATAAAATTTAGGGAGGTTTTTTTTTCTGAAATGATGATTTTAGGGGGCAATTGGTCAGTGATGTTCCGTAAATTGGGCTTTCATTTATGTTGCATATCATAATCAACATCCGGGCAATTAGTTATTCAGATATACACCAATTATTAGTTTCTTGAGATCAGTAATACGAGAATCCATGAAAAACATGGAGTTTTCTTAACCAGCCTATTAACTGAATTGTTTTCAAATTTATTGATTTGAATCCAAGCCATACACAATCAGTTGATTTAACTTGATATTCAGCTTAGGAATATTAAAGAGTACTACTAGTCATTAAGGCTTGAATAATTTAGTCGTTCTTGGGAAAAAGCTTATATGTTATACATTATAGCCTCATTGTTTAGTATCTAAAGGAATTTTTTGAAATTAAATATTTTGATTTTTACACTTGTTCACAAACTTCATAAAAGTCGTTATTCAAATTTGTTAATAGTTCAAAGCGAACTCAGTGATTCAAGCACATATTATCAGCTGTTGTCTACAATATGGGATTACTGCACGCGTCTATTGATTTCCAGATATCACGTGTTGAAAATATTTAATTCATCCGCAATTTTCGATAAGCTGTCCACTATATTAGCGTAAAAATGTTCATCCGCGAAGCAGACTACCCTTTTAATAGTTTTCACTCAACATTTGAGTGCAATTTTAAAAAGTATTAACTAAATTATCACTAGCTACGCATTTTAATGTATTGTCTTAATTCGCATTTGACATTCTATCATTTGCAGAGTAGTAAATGAATTATCTATTTCTAGCAATAATGTAAATCAACCCCTGAATACGGTTTACGTCATAAAAATATAATAAGCTTAGAGCAAAACGAATCTCTTCGCATAATTCCCTGTCCCATTCTTAATTAAAGCCAATGTGTAGACTGTGAATGTGAATTTTCACTCCAGCATTTCTGCTACCACTTTCCTATGTAGTCATTTTTAAATTTCAAAAAACTGGATTTTCATCCTTTAATACATGGGTGATTCCTAAATGTCTATGTAAATTTCTGCGTTGCATTTTTTTGTAAGTTTGTGTTTAAGTTCTTGTGTTTATTATCGGGGTCAAATGTCTCACCCGTTTGGGCTATCTCAAATATGTCATAAGAACTTATGTATATTTTATTTCTTTAGCAATATCTTATAGTTAATTTAAGTTTATTATGTCCAAGCTGTTCGGTATTTTTAAGCAGACCCGATAGATCCTCAAGAACTTCCAGTTTTTTTATTAGCAATAGTTTTTTTGGAGCTAGACTAGAATTATTTAGAAGCATTATTGAGTTTTGCTAGTTTAGACTAGAAAATTCTTAGCAATTGCTTAATTTAATTCGAACCAATTGAAATGGTTTGGCTTAGCATTGAACGAACGTGCAAACCAAATCATTTCAGGTGTTACTCGTTGTTTTTCACACCCGCAGTTTTGACTATATTGGTTATTTTGGTATTGATGATGTTGAGGTTATATTGTTAAACTTATGTAAGTTCTTGTAAGAAAACTGGGTGTAGTATATACTCCGAGAATATTTCGAATTTCTTACACAACGCGCATTTTAAGCAACGATTGCGGCTACATGTTCAATTTTGTTTAAAATACCTTTTCAAATAAATATTTGAGATTTATATTGGTATGGGAGTCTTTAAAGACAAAATCAACTGTTATTTACTTACATTTTTTAAATGTGTAAAAAGGGCATTGTTTCACGCATACGTGCGACCTTAGTTTGTAATTGATTGGATAAATCTCGGTGGCGAGAAATGCGTAATCTAACCTATTTTTCATTATATTGTGAAATACTGTTCTCATAATGTGTGCCGCAAGTGCTTTCGTGTCTAGCTGTTTTAATATATCTGACTCACTTTTGGAGTAACAATAATCTTGGAATTAATATTCTTTTCTTCAATTACCATCTTTAATTTCGCCGCGATCCTGCGCTGCTTTGCGTCACTTATTAATATTTATTGAATTAGGGTTATTGTCTTTTAAGAACGGATATTTTTCAAGTACAATAAGTTATATTACATCCTGTTGCTGTTTTAAAGCCACTAATTTACTCCAATCTCGCTAAAATACATTTTAAGAATTTTGTTTACGATGTACTTTTTCTTATTTCTTAAGAGTTCTCTCCATTTTTGGAATTTTATGCGGATATTTTCAGTGCACGAATTTACTTCTCTAGTCAGCTGACATCAAAAATTATTTAGATTTCTTTATATTGGTGTCCCACAACATTGCATGAACCTCATTTATTACATTTTTTAACAAAAGAAGCTTACATCTTAATTAGCCCCCATCGAGGACAACAAGAATAAGATGACACTGAACCAATACAATATTATAAAAAAATAAGTAGCTTTGCAAATATATGGTACGCAATAATTTTATTTTTTCATGTTTCTATTATGCAAACAAAAAAACACTCCTCTATTATTTTTAGTTTCATTAGTAAAAACAACAATATACATAAATGTAGTCGCAAGTGATGTCATTTCGTAAAGACTTTTTAGTGGTTCTACTATAAAATTTTCAAAGTCTACTTATATTTTTACATTATTGTATTGGTTCACAGCCCGGTTATCCAGACCAGAGCTCCACGCCGTTTCTGAATGAATATGCTCTTTTACTGGCCTAATCGTCACCAGAAGACAATGTTCTCTCTTTCATCAGCTACAGCAAAAAAATACACTCAGTAATTACACAAAAATTGTTTGCTTAACATTTCTAGAAAGATCTCTTGTCTTCAATCTTCAATTTGTTGCTAATCATTTAGAGATTATGTTGTTAGTTATTTGGACGTTGACCTATCCTATCATTATCACGTTACTGCAACTTGGTCCTAATTTATAAATATTTTAGCTCCAACTCCAAATTTAAGCGTATGGTTTAAATTATATTAAAATTGAATGACAGGAAAAGCTAAATAACACAATTCAGCCTGACCCAATTAGTGTTCACATGAAATAAACTATTAGGGGATTCGCCGTTTCTACTGTTATCTAGTTGTGATTTCTTCTAATTACAAAGGATGTAGTACGTAACCTCAGCTGAGTGTTAGATTTGCATTCCTAGGAATTGTTTTTAAAAATTTTTTGCTCTTCATATGCAACTGGTCGTAAATAATATACTGTAGAGTTTACAATGGTCTGCATCTGCAGAAAACGAACTTTTGAGTTGAGCGCAATGGGAAACCTGCCATTACTCGCAGACATCAAAGAATCCATTTCATTAGTTTTTTATTAAAAACTCCTAATATCAGTGATTTAATAAGCGGCCTGCCATTACGCTCAAAATGTTATATTTAGATTCTTAGTGTTCGTTATTTACATTTTATTGTTACATGAAGTCCACAAAAAGTCTTCAACCAATTTTACGTGAAATCAATGTAGAAACAAACAAAGACCTTATTTCTAGTTTTATCTTTCCACCAATAATGGGCGTTGTCCTTGAAATTGAGATGGTGAAAGAAAGGCATTATTATAATCATACAATAGTTTTGGGAGTATTAAAAAATTTCCAGTATATAGAAAATCATTGTTGAGGCATTTCTCCAAATATTTATTCAGTTATAATTTATAATAGTAAAATAAGTTATTTTAACTTATCTTTACATAGTTTTCATACTCTTGTTTCACAAACTATATGACTTATAATTAATATCACAATCAGTACCTTCTTAAAGCTAAACACAGTGTTGGCATGTTTAAAATGGCGTGTTTTAAACACTTATTAAAACAGTGTATTAAACATGTTTTTTTAATGTATTTTAATGATTTTTTCAAATTCATATAGGATTTTGTAGAAAGTTTGGAAAAAAAATGTGTAATTCGTCCATTTGTGTTTTCGTAACCGATTTCCAGCAAAAAATTATGCTTACGTATTACAAATGCTAAGTTTATCGAAATTCAATGTTTGCTATTATGTGTGTTATCAGAGAAAGTTTAAAATTTTGAAATAGTTCTGTTTAAGGTCAAAAACTTTGTTTTTAAACGTTTAAAACTTCTTTGTAAAAAATCACTTTTTGTCATCCCTGGTGGTTAAAAGTGATATAGTTGATGTACTCTTCGCAATTGTGACCATACAATAATATATTTTTGATATATTATTTAAATTGTAGGAATTTTGAATTAACCGGTATCCGTTCTTGAGCAACTTGTACTGCTATTATTGATTTTTCCGAATTAAATCGAATAGATGCATTAGTTTATTGAAGTAGATTTCCACCATTTAAATATACTAACAGTTTTTGAATGTCTTTTCAGCTGAGAACTATCATGTTTATTCCAATATAGAAATTTCTAAATTCACCGATTTCCTAATTCTTTTGAATTTCATTAGAAATCTGTTTTCTACTAAGTGCTTGTAAATTTGGGTTGGTGATGGCATTTCCTTTGAATTGCATTGCATTGGTCGGAAGACGTAATCTAATTGCATTTTGTTTTGTTGTTTCTAATTAGTTACCTAGGCAGTTAACGTAATTTTATTGTGCCACACTTCCTCTCTTTGCTTTATCTTACGATGATAGAATTTGGGCGGCGTGCTGTTTTATAATTAGTTTACTATCTTCTGCCAACGTCGAATGGAATTATACATTAATCTGATTTTTACTATTCCCCAATTCACCACAGCACGTAGTATGCTGACTTATTTTAATCCATGTACAGTAAATTCAACAACATATTAGACCGTGTTCACTGAAGTTTTAGCTAATTCGTTATTCAGCTTAATAATGATGCAGTATTTGAGCTTTTAGCTTATTTCCAAGTAGCTTTTCATATTTTAGAATCTATAGGTATAAATGCTATATATATATATATATATATATATATATAATATAAGGTGTTTGAGCGAATTTTACAACTAATTTCATGACAGAAACAAACTGGCAAAGGATTAATGCATTGTTGTCAAAGTTATATTTTCTAAAATCTTATTCTCTTGGCTATGAAATTGGACAGTTTCATTTCGATCAAAGATAAAATGACTCCACAGTAGAGAAGACGGGAAAGGGTGGCAGACCTCTTGCGTGCCATAGCTACTCCAAGAGAGATCTGCGCTGTAGTTGGCGTCTCTTTGAATACGGTGTACAACGTAAGGAAGGCTGTGGTAGTGGAAAAGGAACCATTAGGAAGTCTGGCAGTGGTGGAAAGAACAAAAAGAGGACTCCAAACTTTTTGGATGCTCTTCAGATCAAGATAACAGAGGAACCTACAAAGTCTCTGTGAAAGATGGCGAAAGAGATGAATGGGCAGCCCAGCACAGTTCAATTGGCTGCACAAAAGGATCTGGTTACAAATCATTTGTTAGAATCCAAAGGCACCTACTGACTGAGTCTTTGAAGTCAAAGAGACTGGTAAGGTGCAAAAAAGTCATGCAATATCTCAGCACTCGAGGTAGCACTGTCAAGGTATTTTCTGATGAAAAAAGCTTCACCGTAGATGCGAAACGACCGATTCCTCACAAAGTCAATAGAAGTTGTTGGCATACTACAAAGTGCTGAGGTACCATGTATTGCCATGGCTGAAAACCCACTATCCAGCGAGCAACTATGTATGGACCCAGGATGATGCAACATGCCACACAGCAAAGAAGGTTCAGAAGTTCTGCAAAAGCAACTTCGCTGACTTCCAGTTCGGACTTGAACCTTCTAGATTTCGCTGTGTGGGGGCGTCTTGGAAAAATGAGTGGACCAATATGTGTGACATTTTCCTCATTGATGCAGGCAAATCTTTCCGACGCCGTATTGAAGCCGTTATTGCTAATAATGGAGGACACATTGAATAATAATGTCATTAAAATCATTTTGGATTTGATGGTTTTGTCAAATGTTGTAATGCAATTCAATAAATGATGANATATATATATAGGGTGTTTGAGCGAATTTTACAACCAATTTCATGACAGAAACAGACTAACTAAAAAAAGTGCATTGTTGTTAAAGTTATATTTTCTAAAACCTTATTATCTTGGCTATAAAATTTGACCGTTTCACTTCAATCAAGGCTAAAATGACTCCATAGCAGAGAAGACGGGAAAGGGTGGCAGACCTCTTGCGTGCCAAAGTTGCTCCAAGAGAGATCTGTTCTTGAAGTTGGCGTCTCTTTGAATACGGTGTACAACGTAAGGAAGGCTGTGGTAGTGGAAAAGGAACCATTAGAAAGTCTAGCAGTGGTGGAAAGAACAAAAAGAGGACTCCAAACTTTTTGGATGCTCTTCAGACCAAGATAACAGAGGAGCCTAGGAAGTCTCTGAGGAAGATGGCAAAGGAGATGAATGTGCAGACCAACACGGTTCAATTGGCTGCAAAAAAGGATCTGGGTTACAAATCAATTGTTACGACCCAAAGGCACCTACTGACTGAGTCTTTGAAGTCAAAGAGACTGTTAAGGTGCAAAAAAGTCATGCAATATATCAGGACTCGAGGTAGAACTGTCAAAGTATTCTCTGATGAGAAAATTTTCACCGTAGATGCTGTTGTTAACAGACGAAATGATTGGTTCCTTGCAAAGTCAATAGAAGAAGTTGTTGGCAAATTCCACACAAAGAATGCAGCTCAGATCATGGTCCTGGGTGTCGTAACCTCTGACGGCAAGAAGATGCCCCCTTACTTTTTTCAGCATGGGGAAAATATGGGGGCTGATGCATACTACAAAGTGCTGAGGTACCATGTATTGCCATGGCTGAAGACCCAGTATCCAGCGGGCAACTATGTATGGACCCAGGATGGTGCACCATGCCACACAGCAAAGAAGGTGCAGAAGTTCTACAAAAACAACTTCACTGCCTTCTGGCTGCTGACTTTTGGCCCTCTCCAGCCCGGACTTTAACCCGCTAGATTTCGCTGTGTGAGGGGTCTAACAAGAATCCTCTTCCCAACTTAGAGTCTCTGAAGACCGCCATTAAAAATGAGTGAACCAATATGTCTGACATTTTCCTGATTGATGCATGCAAATCTTTCCGACGCCGTATTGAAGCCGTTATTGCTAATAATGGAGGACACATTGAATAAAATGTCTCGCTGACTTCCAGTTCGGACTTGAACCTTCTAGATTTCGCTGTGTGGGGGCGTCTTGGAAAAATGAGTGGACCAATATGTGTGACATTTTCCTCATTGATGCAGGCAAATCTTTCCGACGCCGTATTGAAGCCGTTATTGCTAATAATGGAGGACACATTGAATAATAATGTCATTAAAATCATTTTGGATTTGATGGTTTTGTCAAATGTTGTAATGCAATTCAATAAATGATGACCAATTTTGGAAAATTCGCTCAAACACATATATACACACAAATTTTCCTCCCATTTTTCAAATGTAGGCCGATGATTCATTAGCATAGAAGAGATGGCAATGGTCACGAATCATGTCCCAGCGACTCGGCGACTTGGTTGAAGCTGTAACCTGATGATCTGTTGTTGACTAGGTTGACAATAAATTAACTAAAAACAGTTATCAACAAAAGATAAAATTTTAGATTTTATACATTTTTTTAATTGGTATGCTGACTACGGTTTGCTATTCCAAATTGTCCGAATGGGTTGTGGCCCTATTTTTTCGAATAATTTTCCATGCACTTCTCGAAGATTGTGATGGTGGTTCTGGGATAATATACGTTTTACTTTCGATGTTTATGCTGTTGCGTATGTTTTTCATTCTGGATAATCCTGTCATCAATGTTGGGCAAAACCATTTGGGTGTTATCTAATGTAGAAATGGTCGAATGAAATTGTGTTCTTTTTAGTTCTTTCTTTAGATCATACACTCTATTTCACGATGTTTTCATTAATTTTAGATTTGACTATTGAAAATCATTTGCTAAAAATTATACTTGCTTTTTGTGCAAAATTGGCCTTGTTTGTGAAGCATTATTTAATATTGACTACTATTATAATGACAATTTTTGGCGAATCGCTATTATTTCTTATACATGTATGCAAAGGTTCTCATTTCTGCTGTTATAATTAAAAATATTTTCTCACGAAAGTTGTTATTAATCAAATATGAGATGATGTGATATGATTACCACCTGCAATTCAAAATCTAGCCTGCTAAATACGTTATTATAGTTATTGAGTGTGCATATCACCATTATTGATTTTCAAATATTTTCTTGGCCTCTTACCTAACTACTTGCGTCTAATTTTTAACCAGCTGTCATTTCCATAAACATCATTGAATCTAGTATATTCGTCAAGTTTATCACAGTTTTAACAAATCACATTACCTAGGTGTTGAGTTCGTTGGTTTCCAGTTTTGACTTCTGCATCAAACATAGCTATTATTTTCATAGGAAGAAGTGGCAGATGACGGATGTAGATTTCTCTTAATGTGAAGAGAATAAATGTCCTTATGGTTCCATATTTGAGGATTTAAACTTGCATTTCAAATGAGATCTCTTCCCATTACGAGTAATTTATTTCTTTAAACTTTATCCCTGTGGTATCTCGCTACCCCCATAAAATGCATTTCAGAATTGAGAGATTAACCTCTTCTATATATGGTAATCAACTGCCATTGTTTTCTACTCACATTGATGGTTATGCAATAGCTATTATGTAACGTTTTAATTTAATTTATCATACAGTATTTCTTTTAAAAAAACTACATTTAGCATTAACATCATTCAAAAAGTTTTATTTGTGATAGTTTTTATACAATTTCCCTGTGCCTCGCAACAGTGTTATCCAATATCCATCAAATTAAAAATGTTTTGAAAAACAATAGTGCACCTACATTAGATTGGCTTATTATTCACACTCAATACCATATTTGGCGGGTATTCTGTAAAAAAATTCGCTTTTAATTGATTTTCCTTAAATCCAAGGCGTATTTATTTTTTAATAATTATTTTGTTTATGTTAAATGTAAATTGACATTTTTATTTTAAAGTGTTTTTTTCCAAAAAGATAATCGTGCAGAAGACATTACAGTCAAAACCAAAATCAACTGACAGAAGAAATTCGCAATTATTTTTAACGGGACACTGAATCATAACTCCAAGTTTAATTAAGGAATTCCCCTGTTGGTACGAACCGTAATCGATTTACACTTTATGATTTTGACTGACGGACTTTTATTTCACTTCCAATTAGTTTGCTTCCCACTAGGTTATACAATACTTTCTTTGTCAAATTAACTGCTCCAGATAATACGAAATTGCAAATATTGAATTATGAGCAGAAATTCCATTCGAAATTAATTTCCCATTTTAATTCTGCCCTCCCATTTTCACATCATTTACATGTAAATTTCTTAGAATTAATGAATTAGACTACGATTTTGACAGGTAAGTTGGAATCCACAGTGAGGGCACATCTTTATGTTGTGAGGCCACCAACTGAGATTGCAGAGATGACAGGACAGTCCCTCAAATTAAAATGTTAGTTTCGTAGATACATATACTTCAAATTACTAAAAGCGCAATTCTTCAAATTTATGAAGCTTGATTGTTTATTAAATATTCTTAAAATATATTCAGAAGTTAATCAAAATACATTAGATTTTCAAGTGGTTTTAGCTCATTATTTCGTTATTTGAGTTTCAAAACAACGAAACTGTTTGTAGTTGTAGAACTTTAACCGCGAAAATTGCCAATATTACATCCTCAAAGTAGTTGAAGTTGAATTTTGAAAGAAGTGGGTCCTGGTGGTGGATTGTTGTCTGTTTTTTCCATCATCCGTGTTACACCATTTCTCATGTGTAAAAATGTTAAAACATTGGTTGCATATATGCCTTTATAATTCTTTTCCATGAAAATGTCAATTGAATAAATACTACTCAAGAAATCTTTTGACAAAATATGCTATTTTTAGTAACAAGTAGGCGTATATTGATGGCGATGTTGGCGAACTTTCGTAAAAATGTATGTTCATTAAGTTAATGCGTGGCTTTTTATTTCGGATTATATTCGATATATATATATA
>CABFPE010000593.1:426400-447547 GCA_900660155.1 Hofstenia miamia
TATATATATATCATAATATCAATATTTAAATGGAATTTTCATCCTTTATGACTTTGCGTATCTTTGTATCGCAAGACAAGCATAAACAATTTCTTTCAAGTGTCGTATCACTTTGAGTACATATAGCAGTGTAGCAGTGTTGTAATTAAGGGAAAACTGGGGTCAATAGCCCACTTCAAATTGCCAACATTGATTTTTTTTCGATATTTTGTGAAAAGTTTTTATAAATTAACCCTAAGCTGCTCATTGTTTCTTTAATGTACCGACCTTTTACTCCACATTTTCAAATAGTTTTCTCCAAGCCTTTTTTGAAATTTGGAAATCCTAAGATTTCGCTACATCTATGAGGAAGTGTGCTTTCCTGTTATGGTGAAGATGTGAGAAAAATAATGGAAAATTGGATTTTTGCAAAAATGAGTTCGCGCCGGTTTGCGAATTAATAATGATAATGAAAGAGGAGACGATTCTCTATTGAATGGTATTGTCAGATTTAACATAAAGTTATTATTTAGAGAGTTATGAGCCTTAAAAATTTTTATAGAAATTATCACAAATTCTAAGAAAATGCATGTGTTAATTATGGTTAATAACTAAGATTAATTTTAAGCACCCAATTTTTCCATATTTTCTCATTATATGGAAGTGGGTTGGGAGTTTGGTGGTTGTGGGTATCTGTCACGTAATTAAGTATCGAACATCCAACTTGATCGTAGTTCAATGCCCACCAACAGAAATTCCTGTATACACTTCTGCACTGTAGTGCATGTTAGTGTATTGTAATGAATATTCCCAATTTAATCGAATCTTATCCCTGCATCATATTGATGCAAAGCCGTTTTCCGCTATGTTGTCTATTTCCTGCATTGTGTGCTCGTACAAATGAGAAAAATGTTCATTCTTTTATCCAACTCACCGTACTTAGACAAGAATTTTTGAAGTGCGTATAGTAAATTAAAACAATTGTGTAACTTGATGTATATATTCTACATTAATTTTTTTATATTCTTTTCATTAACGTCATTGACTGAATAAAGAGCAATGTTTGAAAGATATCGACAGAATGTCTGTCTTCAATACAATCGCGAATTTCAACCATGTCCGTATCCATTAAAATGATGAGTGTAGTGAGTGCATTAGGAAATTTAATATTAGAATTCTGAAATAAATAATGGCTAGTCAGAGTCATGGCCTAATTAATTCAACGAAGCCAACTATCCAAGGTTGTATTCTGCAGAAACACTGTCGATTTCCATTAAAATTATAACGCCTAAATATTATACTCGCGGCTTTCTTTTATGTCAAGATATCCACCATAAAAGCTTTTAACTATTGTATATTAATATTTCTTTAACCCACAAGTTTCATTTTCTTCAAAAACTCTTTAATTTTGAACACGATTTCGATCAGTTTTATTGTTTTAACGCATAATTTAGGTGATGATCTATACGGAAGACCCCCAAAAATGATTAGGCACGTTTCTCAAGACAGTCATTCTTCAGAACATAGCAGATCTGGGTCATTACCACGAAACAACGGCCAGGTACAAGAATTTCAAGTTTTATTATATATGTATGTATATTTTTTCTAATCCTTTAATACTGAAATTCGTCCAAGTTTTCTGATAAAACGTCGCATATCAATAGATATATTGTAAGACTTCATGCGGAGAATTTAAGCATTGAAAAGCTTTCTTCAATGTTATTCTTTCCTTTAATTTCACAACTAAATTTAGCATATCTGAAATCCCCACTAAATTAACACCTTCAAAGTGGGTAAATTTCAATCCATTTAGGAGCAGATTAGTCCATTTAATAGGCAAAACCTTATCACATAATTTGTCAAATACAATAACTGTAGGAGCTTCAGATGAAAATGATATCTTTTTCGTAATATTATCTCTCCAATTTTCTCCAGCGGTCATTTATTTGAATCTCTTGAGAAAGCTCGCATTTCATTATTTTTAATTGCTTTCATTTTTCTCTGGCCGAGTTTTCCAATCGTCCTCGTGTCTACACGAAAAATAATTAATATTTTGACTGACAATCCGACTTTTACAATGGTGGCATTTTATTCCCTGATTAGAACTTAGTTTGCATATCGTTCTTATAAATGTTAATAATTTAATGTTAGAAGACAAGCAAATTTCTTCGACAAATTTTAGTAAATATTATATTCTATAATACCATTATTTCCCAGTCCAAAAGCTAGAGAATCTTTATGCTTTTTAACTAAATAGTTGCGCTATTGCTTTCTTTTAATTTTATTAAAGAATAGCGGAATTTTTCTTGCAGTGTGATTATGTACAAAATGATACATACATTGTACTTAGTGTTCTGCGGTCAAGGCAATTTTCTTGACCGTGGCCAGTCGTGCAAAATAAATTTTGACCTTACCCGGACGTTGGCCATAATGCTTTATCCGTAGCCGGCCGTTAGCCGTGATTTTTTTTGCCGTAGTCGCGCTTCTTACTTCTACTAAGTGAAATACTCCATTTTTTAATGAAACGATTAAAACATGCTCATATTTCGAACAATTAAAGAAAATTGTCAAAGCGAATAAGTTATTTGTAACTTTCTTATATATTGATGTTTAGTAAACTTTTTAATGCGTGCAATGCAGAATTTCTTTAAATAAACTAAGAAGACTGACTATGATCAAGGCCGCGAAACAGACATTTCCCTAAGTGAACAAAACTAACAGACGCACGCGTGAGAACCTTTAGACTACTAAATATGCTATCTCTTTCTCAATGAACCGCGCATTCGTCGCATTGGGTTTTTAAATAAACGGAGCAAAGCACATTGTCTAGAGTTAGCGATGTTTTTTATAAAAGTTTGTTATTAGAGACAAGGCCGAATTTTGTGAAATTTGAATATCTATGGTTATCATAATTTAAAGGTTTTTGCTTAGATCGGCTTAAATCAAGAAATTCGTGCCGTGAGTCCTACGGCATCTGATTGCAGTAGCTTCGACAGTGGGAAGGGTGACAGTGAAAGGGATACCAACGTCATCGCTCTTGCAACATTTAAAAATAATTTAGCAAGTAAGATTTTGTATTTAGCAGACACATTAAATCTGGTTTTTCAAATGCAGATGTACCTGTCAAATTCATGAGTGTTAACATCTGTCTCATCCTAGAGTTCCAAGTAGTAAAATATTCCTTTTACATACTTGATTTTTACTTATCAAGAAAAACCCACTTTAGCAATTTGCTTTTTAAATTCCCTTCATCCTCATGTTTAAGTAATGAACCACACTATATAAAGCCTTCCACAATGTTATGCATATTTTTAATTGGGAAAAAATGGCTGCCTTTTGTTTGTTATTAATTTTAAAAACAACAATCCAAAAGAGGTCTTTGCATGAGGAGTGTTTTAATTCTCAAACAAATTTAAAAGAATCGTAGTTTTTATTTGACTTTATAGCATGTACTGGCAGTAGATAGCGAAATGATTTGGAGGCGTAAGAGATAACTTGGCATAATGCGATTTCTCTGGCATCCTCTGCCTAATTTGCTCTCCCCAGTTTTATCTTTCAAAGTGACAAATTCCTTTATAAACGCTCATTTTTCACTGAGACGACAGTTTTATTTAATGTTTTCATTTTCTTTTAGCAAATAGAAATATTTCCTTCCGCGAAGTACTTTAATTAAGTAAATGTCAATCAAATGACTGAAAATGAATTATTTATCTATTTTCAATTTCGTTGATAAAGCCAACAAATGAAATTAGTTTTCCTCTGAATGTCATTTTTGCACATTCACACTGTTTATATTAAAGCCCCAGCATCGTATCAATCACTTTCCCTGGCATTCATAGCTTCAAATGGTTATGAAATTATTATCACACCAAAGATCGATTTCAATTTCAGTTTTATTACCATTTCTTTCAAAACCGGTTTAACTTCGTAGCTCATTTCGAGAATTTGTCGTTAACCAGTGGTGAAGATTTGGTTTAATATAGGAACATTTACGCTGCTTGTGATGAATGAGGAACTAAGCTCTTTGGATAAATTTCAACTTAGAAGTTTGAAATTAGACTCTTATTTATGTGCCCGTATATGCGATAACCGGAAAGTTGCCTGTAGGAAAGTTTTGGGTTTGGTTTAGGAAAACATTTTCAACTTGGGTTTATGATTTAGGTCTTTTCGCTTTAGGGTTAGAAGTAACGTTGCAGTTGATCATCTTGATTTCGGCAAATTTTTGCCTGTAACTTTTACACCGATAACTTTGCTGTAGTCATATATGCAGTGCTTTTATAAGAGCGTGGTTTATAACATAAGAACTTGTATACAAGATCCAATATGAAATTTATACAGATTTATAGAAAATAAACCTATTCATAGAGATTGAACCTTATTATTATTATTCAAATAAAATATCACTTTTATAAAAAGGATGGCAGGCTTTGACCACTCATTGCAACATCCTCTACAGTTTGCATTTTTAGATCTTAATTTTGAATCACTAAAATTTTAATTCAATCTATATAAAATTTAATGAAAAAACCCTATATACGAAGAATAGGTTTTATTTGCAACGTGAATGAATTATTTTTTTGAAAAATGACTTAAAAGATGAACGCTTCGATTTTTGTCAAAGGGAATTTTCTGCAGACCTATTTCCCAAGCCCATGAACACATCTGGAAAATGCTTCATAGAAAAATTGATTTTTTTACGAACAACATTTCACATGTATACACCAACAGATAGAAAACGTTGGATTATTTATATTCTTTCTAAAGATGCATTTTAATCCTTCAGACTTTTCGGAAACATGCTGCACTTAGTTCAATTAATTAATTAATGCCAATCCATTTTGAGAAAAGTTTTTACATATTGTTCATGCAATTTTCTTTTCTAGAGGAAACTGATCCCATTAACCATAGTGCAATAGAAAGAAGTAGTTGACAGCGTAAATTTATAAAAAATAATGTGTAGGTGGACAGTTATACAAGGAAACATTGAAGCAACCTAATTTAAGATTATTAAGCATTAGCTTTACATACATACCTGCTTATAAACACCCAAAAATGAGTTTGACCATTAAGAAAATACGTTTTCAACGTAAGAGGATGGTTTCAATTACTCAAATCCAAATGACATATCACTGAATATACAGTTCGAAAAGCAAGTATTTTCAATTCTATTTACCCAATCATCGTCAGCTGAATTTTATTTTGTTTAAACTATGTAAGGATTGTTTCACTGAAATGCACCCTAAAAAAGAGTGGTGATAGACTCGAAATTGTTTCTAAAAAGTCTGTTTGGAAATCCCCTAGCATTACGTAGTTGATCATATTTAATAAGAATTTTCATTTCAGCAGAACCCATGGGAGTTATTTCACCCTATATCGATAAACTACTGTTACCTATTTTAAGAAACATTTCTTTCGTTGAATCTAGTCTTTCATAAGTAGTTTTAATAAGTGACGTAATTCAATTATAAGAACACGTTTTTTTGTCCCACAAATCTATGGAGTTTCTTTATTATATCTTGTAGACAATTTAGAAAAAAGTTTGTTCATACGACAAGGATTAATAATACTAACCAATGACATTATCTCCAGATTTACAACAAGAGGTTTGCTATATTCAAGCACTATTCATGCAAGTTTGAGTGTTAATAGAAAATATTTCAACATAAACATTGGTCTTCCAAATAAGCATATTAGCATAAATGAAAAAATGGTTTTCGCTTTATCCTTTTTCCAATTTGAGTTGACCAATAATATGACCCCATCTTATTCAATGCAAACGCAAGTATTTATTTCATTGTGGAATAAAACACACTTTTCTGAAAGTCAGCTGACTTAGAATTAAATTTTTTGTCAAGGGATTTCGAGAAGTCATTCGACTTAATATATAGTTTATTGAATCTTACCATTACTTGGCAGAAGTAACAAGTTTATGTTTATATCAATTTCTGGAATAACTAGTTTTAACCCCATACATCCCAACGTAGCGACCTCTTATAATAAATTGAACTAAATTTGGCGGTCGTTATCATAGAATACACCTTAATCATTCGTTCGTCTAAAACCTACATATAGATAGCTTAAATTGGATTGTTCCTGAAAATATTGTTTTATAAAACTCGTCGTTTATGAAGAAAACAAATTATATAGAGTTGATGAAATCAATGGTCTTTATTTCTTATACGAAGTTTTTGTTTTCTTTTGTTTGTATTTTATTGTATGGATAATAGATAATGCTAATTGATAGACTACTTTATGATTTTTACTCGATAATTACTTCCTTGGTCAAAAGTCATCTCGCACTCAACTAATTTGCTGCTGATTTTTTTTATCATATTTTCAATTTTAAAAGTACTTTCTTTTCAGTGAAATTACCTCAAGGCTATTTGATTGCACCAAGAGATTTATCTATTTGTTCGCTCGGTACCAGCGGTTTGCCTTATCTCTAATAAACTGCGTTTCGGTAATTTTTTGAATTAAAACAAGTTACAGATTTTAATTTCGTTTTGGAGCTTACTAGTAGCAAACGTCATCAGTTGGCCTTGACTACCTCCATCAATTTTCACTTATAATTTTGATTTCTTAAACTGTAATGTACATTTAGTCTCTTGTATCCGTTATTGAAATGAAGCACATATTTTACTATTTCATTCGTATATAACTAGTTTTTTTTCAAACAAAATAGGTAAAGATTTACTACATTCCTAAACCTTTGAAAAAAATTTCCAGATTTCCACAGCATTTTAAAAATTCAAGAGGGAGCTTAGTCAAAGTTTGTCAAGCTTCTGTAAAGTTTGTACTGAAAAACACTGAAATATATCAGTTAGTATTGTTTGGAGTGTACTTCTAACAACATTGCGAATTTTGATTTTGAGTTTTTGAAACTGAAATATAGTTTTCGGCCACTAAATCCCAGACGTATGCAAGCATCTCAAAATTGCAATAATGCCTTACGCAATTGTATATCTCAGCATGTCTGGACAGGAAAGGGAAATCTAAGATCTAAGATACTCAATGGGGGTTACTGGTTTGAAGTGTCTCGCTAGGAAATGAGATGAGGTCGCCTAACAATTGATTTGAAATACATCTGAAATTAAATTGTGGGACGTTTCTCACATTCATTGCGATGCTCTTATTTCCAGTAACTAATTGTAGTGATACCCATTCTGAATGTGGATGTAATGTACGTTTTAGTTTTTCTCCCTTGAAACCACAATCTTGTGAATGACTTAGATCAAAATCGAGGTAAATCATATTTTTAACATGCATTTTCAATTTTGTTCCCAGCACTCAGTCTTGTCATGATATGGGAGGCTTGCCCTTAATATTTTAGAAATTTTTAAAATTCTGAAATGATTTCTGTGGCTTCTACATATATATATGATGCCAATTCAATTTAAAAATTTGTGTAATATCTTATTTAAATTCTAGTTGAGAACGAATAATTTGTTTTCTTGTATCCACAATGCTGTTGTGGCTCTTTAAGCATTTACTTCACATACGCTTAGCCCTCTAATTTTTTGATGCATGATGCCCCCGTCGGCAATGTTTGTTTTTTGCACAGTTATACACAAATATTTTTTAAAGTGACTACCTTCCATCGCCCTAATTTAATTTTTTCATGAAAATATAGTTTGCGACAGCTGCACTACGTATATATATATATAAAGATTTTGTGGCAAAAACTCGATTTCTATTAATATAACAATTTTTGTGGGTTCTGATTTTTTACAAAATTATTGCATAGTCCAAGAAAATAATTTATTAAATAAAAATTTTTCCAAGTGAAATAAATTGAATTTTAAAAGTGTTTTTATGCCATTAGATATGCTTTCAGCCGCCGTTTTAATTGGTTAGTAAGGCTATATTATTTATGATATGGGTTTTGGGAATATTTATAACATTAAAATTAGCGCCCTTACTGAAATTCAATCATACTGCTTTCTTTGAATTTAATATCATCTCTGTGAAATCAGTAGGCATTCTTCAAAATTTTTTTTTAATTTATCATAGTAAGTCTCATCATTCTCCGATAGCGTAATTGAAGAAAAATTTTTCTTTAACTTCACTCATTTAGGAAGTATTTGTTGTGGTTATTAGAATTTATTTTAGTCTTTGAAGAATACTATTTTCATTTTCAATAGAATGTTCGCTTAGTGAAAGTTTTCTTTGAAAACAAATTTAATATTTTTGTAAATACCAAATCTGATGGCTGCAATTCCAATTTCCCCTGGCTTATTAATTTATTATTGCAATCATCACCTGCTTTCACACAACGACTATATCTCATTGTTTCATATTTCTACAATAAATTACACTGATATTAGAGTATCACCAAAACACTTCCCCTTCCATTTATTGATATTTCTCCACCATTGCGCCAGAGAATGCTCTTTGAAATTCCTTAAAAATATTGAACAAAAGATTTTTGATATTGAGCTAGTTAGGTATCCAAGCCCCTATAATGATATTTACAATAATTCTACTGCCGTTTGAAAAAGATACATGAATTTCGTTACATCAGAAGTGTCGGTTATTTACCTGGATACTACACGCGTTCTGGATTACTCAAATTTGTCAGGTTTATTCGAACATACTGTACTTCTATATTTATCCCCACAATTTTGACTGACAATGTGCAAATGCGCTTGAGTTACGCCAAGGCCTACTATAATCACGGCCTGGGCACCTGTATTTTCCTAATTTACATCGAAGGCCAGTAGTAAAAAATCATTAATGAAATAAGCTGTATTATATTCTACAAATAATAACTAATATAGATGGAAAAAATAATAATAGAATAAAACTAATAAAAATGAATTATTTTGTACAATTTTTAAATTTCTTAAATGCATTAACTTTTGATTTTCGTCGTTTAGAATTCATGTTCTTTTGCAAATTATTAAAAAAATGTTAATGCATGTCTTTATCGATACTACATAAATACTGAGGTTATGTTCAGCGCAAAACACATGATCGGTCATAGTTTGTAACATGCAAAGATTCTGTCCAATTGGATAACATGAAATCTTGATTCACAACTAACAATTGAAAAATATGTTGCAACAGTGATACTAATGTTTCAGATGGAACTTGAAGGCACCCGCGATTTAATTCTTTTATGTAAGAATCATAGTAAACACTTTCGCTACTATTCCTTAACTTTGATTCGCAATTCTGAAAACGTTTTAATTTTAGAAATTGTGATAGAATAAATCCTGCCATGTAAGTGACTATTTCTAATTCAAAATCACTTAATTCGGGTAAGTCTTTAACAATTACTGAGCTAGTATAGTAGGTCTTGGTTACGCGGCAATACGTTGGCGTTTTGCTGTTTTTCAAGGATTGAATTGGATAGGCACCTTATGTTTGCAATTATGAAATCTTTTACTTTTTTTGAACTTGTAGTTAACTTCTGATATGCATAACTTTCTAGTGATAACAATGTAGAGTTTATCCCTGTGGTGTGCTTTTAATGTGTGATGATTATGCATTAGGGTAAATGCACACAATAATTGACTCAATTTAACAGATAAATTTTTTTAAGGTTTGATGCCCCAAAAAAATCTTGTCAACATTATCGAAAGAAAGCTGATATTAAATAGTAAGTTAAAAATTTTAAATAACATCAATTTCTAAGTATTGTAGTGGTAGGTCAACAATAACTAGTTTTCCGTCTATTTTAAAATAATATATTAAAATAGTCGCTGATTCTGTAATTGAACAGCATGGCATCGAAAGGAAATGATATTTGCGTGTAGAACAAGGCTATAGTTCCTAAAATTAGATTAGCTGACATTAAGTTAACACTATTAAATAACTGTGCATGAAAATATCTGCCAATAACATATTAATTTACTGTGGAATATTTCTGAAAGTGTCCATTAAAACTAAAAGTTCAATAACAATGAAGCAGTTCATTTTGCCATTAATTGATTTTTGAAACTAATCGCCTTTTAATCACTTTCTTAAGTGATAATTAATCGGATTCTGCAAGTTCTAGTCTGTATATATATTCAATCCAAATTTAAGATTAGAATGAATATTTTTTTACTTTTGTGTTGCACGTGCAGAGTGCTGATTTCAGGTACCGCCACATGAGTGTATGATTCATTAATTTATCCAGAGAATCATCCATTAGGGACAGCATTGTTGGTGGGTGTAAGGGAAGGTTGACGTTTTGTTAGTTAAAGGCTAACCGACAGTTGTGCTAATTTTTGTGCAGCTTTGTAGCCTGATTAGCATTCAGTTGCGTAAATGATTAATGACGTGTATTAGCATAATACTCTTTCTTCCAATTCTGTAAGAAATTATTTCCATGTATTTTCTTTTGAGTTAAGTGCATTTTAAGCAGCTAGCCGCTTTGAATTCACGGCACTTGCTACCTAAACAATTCCCAAACGCGGGCATCTATGCTAATCATCCTTCTCAACTTTTCATTTTAAGCATTTTCTAAACATTCAAATCACTACATTTTCGTCATGTCATATTATAGTTCACAAAAACACTTCTACTCAACGTTTTCCCAATTATTTGTGCAATTCATTTCCTTAACGTCAATTTTAAATTGGATAGGAATTAATTTAAATTTTTTGTTTCTAAAAAAAGTTTTAAACTCTTGTAACTCACGAACTAATAGAGAAATTCAAAATTTGAAAGCTGCATATCATGGAGGAATGTCTTCTTCTTCATTTAACATTGAGTCACAACCTCAATAGGATTTGGGTGATACATTTACATGTACATTTACCAATTTTCTTTATATTACTTGAACATTTTTTAAATAATTGGAATTTTCACTTAGAAAGATCTAATCTTTTTCAACAATTTTAAAAATTGTTGTAAATTTCTTAAATTCTCCGAAAATAACTTAATAGCAATTTTTTAAGAAATTTCCATTATCTTGAAAAGCTCAACATTTTATATTTGTAAAAGTTTTCAACAGTGTAGTTCCAAATAATCAAAATGCTACTAAGAGACGTTGACTTAATGTGAAATTCCTAAATATACACTATGACATCTTATATACAAATCTAGACGAACATGATTTATTTTATCATTTAAGAAGTGGCCATGATTTTGAAATATATTTCTGAGAAGCCCAAGCATTAACAGTGTTCCATCGTTAACTATTTAGTAATTGATATATTTTAAAAAGAATGATTTTTATTACTAAGCTATTTTGAGACTTTATAGAATATATATGTCATACTTTGTAGAAGATGAGAAATTAAAAAAATCTTTTTACATTGCAGTTTTAGGAAACGTGATAATTATATAATTTACTTAAAGATATACTGGCCTGATATTAATGCAACAGATGAGTGACCGTTAATATCATTTATGCCCGACTAAAAGTTACTTTGGATTCGAATTTTATAAATTATTACAGTATTGTAAATGAACTATTTCTAATCATTTTGCCATTTTTAGTTTAATTTTTGCACATAATAGTTGCAATGCAATTCATCACAATTTTGAAGAAGTTGTACATCAAATGGTGGTTATGAATCTAAAACCAACACACAAATCTATGTAATATCTTTTTTGTGATTCATTTCTTTTAAAAACTTTAAAAAAACTTTAGTACAAATGTTAACATGACATGGTAGCATGTTGACTAATAAAATGTTAGTGTCCCATGATTTCCAAATTTTCTAACACATTTGGAAAAAAATCGTTATAAAAAGTGGGAAAACGGTTTGCCCATTTAAAAGTAAATTTGCACTCACAGATTCAAAAATTCGTTTTTCTCGAATTTGTGTTACTTGGATATTCTGCATTCATTTTTTTTGGAAAAAACAATTATATTTTTTTTGGATAGTCTTCAGCGTAATGCATGTATTATTTATTGCAGCGAATGTTGCAAGTGTGCAAGAATTTATTTATGGATGTACTTTTAGCTGCAGCAAAGTAAATTATTTAGATTGATGACATCATTTAGATTTTAAGAAATTTACGGGAAATGAGTATTCGCTTTTTTCTTTTCATCAATTTAAGCCTCGCTAATGTTTTTATTATTTCTTTTATTTTCACCCATATCTCCAAATATTCCGTGAATCATTCGGTCTCATTGAATGCTCTTTAAGCCATTAGCTTTTAAAAAAAAATCAAAAGTAGTGATATCATCACGTTTTATTTTTGATTCAATGGATTTCAATGAATTCAAAATCTTTTTATACAAAGAACACTCCTCTGTAGTACTTTATTAGTTTGGCGCCAATTGTGATTTTTTTATTTTGCGAATTATTAGTTTATAATTATTTTAACATTTTCAAAAGTATTTTTTTAGTTTACTATCTCTAAATTGCAACCACTTTTAGCTTTTGTCGAGTAATTGTTATTATACTAATTTAGCTTTAAATTTGATTGTTCACTCAAAGTTGTAGTTGGAAGGGAATTCACTCTGGTCATAAAAATGAAATCCACTCAATTGTATTACCTAGATACCATTTGAAAAATAAATCACTCGAAACATGCAATCATCGAGCCCACTTCTATTATTTAATGTGAAATATAATAGGCATTTTTCTTGGTCGTATGTTTTCATTTTGTGAATTTGAAAACGACAATAATTATTTGTGGTGTTTTAAAGCGTTGATCAAATATAGTTTTTCAAAGGGAAACTGAAGTACAAAATTTCCGCAAAATTGACCCAGTGATTGCAGACATTTTCTGTAACTGCTTATTAGAGCATCTTCATATTTTAAATTCTTAAAGCAGGTTTAAAAGAATTCCTAATACGGTTTCTGGTGATGCGTTCTTTGAATCGATAATTAATAAGGAAGCCCATCCTCTAATTTTTCATACTTTAATTCGCATTATTTCATCAAATTATTGATTCTCGGAATTGTTAATTTTGCGTTTTTGAAGTCATTGTGTTGTTATTCAATATAATAATGTAATTTTTAATAACTTTTGTGTAAAGATTATGTATTTCTTTGAATTCAATCTAATCAATTTAGTGAATCGCACTTTGCCAAATCAGAAACATGCTGTAAATGATCAAGATGTTGATTGTTGGGTACCTCGTGGACGCAATAGTCATTCCACACTTCCCAAAAACTTCCATGGCAATGATCCCGACCATCCCGCGCCCTCTGTTATCGTAAATCCGTCCAATCAGATTCTTCATCCACCTTCAAATTGGAAGCCGCCGCCTGGTAGCAAGCGATTAGCAAACGCTAGTGATCCATCTCCACCGCCACCAATCAACAATCCTTTAACTACAATCCACGAGGACAGTCCCAGATTGCGACAGGCCAATCCACCTGACCTCTGCATCGATGTAAAGAATAGCTTAGAAAAGCATAAAGCAAAGGGTGTTGTGAAGATGCCTTCTAGACCTGTTCCTTTGCCAGGTGTTTATCAGCCTAAAAGCCGCATAGCTACTGTTTGACATTCCAATTCCTTTAATTGAGCAATATGTAATGCTTAGTAAACTTTATTAAAATTCAGCTTACCATCATGTTGTATAAAATTGTGAACTACTATAAATAGACAGAGGTGCAGTTTCCGGTTCGAATTTTGGCTGCTTTTGAGGTCGCATTGAATGTGACCTCAGGAATTATTTAAACCAACCTACCGTGCATCTTTTGTAAATTCTGATATTTATTCTGTGATCAGCTGTTTTTGTAAATATTGAATAATTTTATGTCGTACATTTGGATGTATTTTGTTTATACAGTTATTTTTCTTTGTATCTAAAGAGGAATTCAAATGCTTCAGCTCGACTTTTTCTACTGGAATTAATATGTGCCATAACCCTAGTCGACCTGGTGGTGGACGATTTCCTTACCCTATTAAGGTTTTAATTATTTTCAAAAATTATGGAGCTTTCTTAGTGAGACTTGGAAACTTTTCCTCACTTTTATTAGTAATCATGGTCCCCTAAAAACTTCTAAATGTGTCCTCATTTTAAGTTTTTCATAAGTTTTTCAACTAGGGGTAGTCTTCCAATTTTTGCAAACACCTATTGGTTATTGTTAGTGTGAGAAATCATTTGCACTAATTTAATATTAGATAAGCTAATAGTAAATTCTAATGAATTTCATCATTTTCAACTGCTAAAATCAGTATTTACTTTATTTCAAAAACTTCTCTAAATTTTTAGATTTTTGACGTCATCAAATATAATGATGCCATCACATTTCTGTCCATTTGAAATTGATAGCGTTGATATGAAGAATGCTTGTAGAGTTTTGTTCATAATTCAATCCAGAGATAAAGGGAGATCCTCTTTATCCAGTCCTGAGAAGCCCAAAAATGTCCAGGTCGAATAGGGTCAAAACATTTTTGCATCACCGAATTTAATGATATATTTAGCACTTCAAAACATCAAAAGCTAAAGATCATGTGGCTCTTTCGACATTGTTTTATGTTTATATTTTCTATAATTAATTCATAAATAAATCAATACCAATATTCGTTTTAAAAACGGCACTATTAAATGTTAAATATTTTCGAAATACTGTTATACATACGTCTTCTGTTGAATATTGCTCAGCAACTAGAATTATATTATATAAATTGATCATATTAAGTTAACGTTGGACCCGAATTACACCATCTTAGACTGATATTGAAAAATTGTAAATTTGGGCTAACAACAAAATGAATTTCAATTTTAGTAAATTTCAATTCTTAAATTTATCACTCACGAAAAAAATATGATAATTATGTTGACATACTCATTATATCTTCTCAAAATGTATTCAATGATCTAATAATTATCGTATCAAATATGTCTAGGACTCCTTTGTAAATAACAGTATAAAATTGACATTACTCTAACTACAACGCAACTAACCAAAATTGAGACACTTTTGTACTAAGATTAAGCTATGCAAAATCTACAATATCCAGTCTAATTTATGCATCTCAAGTTGAACTCTGGTATACAAACTCCACACTGATTGAATAGATTGAACGGTTTCAAAAACATTTATTGCTTGGGTCTCAAACCTTAATAATATTTCAGCTTTGATTAAACACGATCTTCTCTCAATTTTGCTAAAGCTGCAACTAAGGGACATGCATCTTTTAACTGATATCATACATGTCTGGCAACATGTAAATATACCTTCGATTACTAAAAGTGAAATGCTAAGAAAGTAACGCGGATTTGTGGTATTACAACAAAATAATTCGCATCGGTAATTTTATAACATTAAAGTTCCAAATCAACTTATTTAAAGACAATGTGTCTATGAAAAAGAAAAATGTGAATATTTTAATGAATATTTTAAAGCTAATTACCATTCGTATGATGCAATCGATGTCTAATTTTTACATATTCTGCTCATATTTATTATTGCCTTCAACGCTTATTTCAAGCTGATTAGATTGGTACAAGCTTGGGAAACTTTTTTTGTGCACGCTATAAAGCAAAGGAATGTGAGATTTTTTTAAGAAAATATCAAGTATTGTACGTTGTGATTTTATACCCACTATTTAGTGAGTGAATTGTATTAATAGCCGCAACTGTTGCCTTGGAAATATTGAATGCGAGTAGCAGATTTCCTAAAAAACATTGATTTTTAATTGAAAAATTACTGTGTGCAGAATAAAATACCATTATTTATATATACTAGCTTTCAAATTTATTTTAGAAAAATCCTATGTCAAAGGCCAGTGTTGTAGTGACGAGATAAATTTGCCACCACGAACCATTTATTCATAGCAGCAGTTGACTCTGGAATATTAAATCTTGCTCATACTTCTTTTTTAAATAGCGTAATATTCACATAGAATTTTATGAAAGTTAATTGTTTCGTTGGAAATACAGCCGTGTACTCACATACGGTTGTGTGGAAAATTATAGGTCCACATCATTTCAAAAACATTTTCGTAGACAAATTACAAGTCTAGAGATTGTTTACTATGATCTTCCAGACACATATAAATAAATAGAGAATCAATATATTTCTCATTATTTTTTCCAAATATGGAATATATAATGTCATCACTCGTATTCTAGAATAATATAGCAAAAACATTGTAGTCATTGATATTATTCAGACTAAGCAAATTAGCTGAACAAAGTCAGACCTAAAGTTAACTTTCAGAGCACAATTCCAGGCTATAATCTATCATACTATTTTAACAACATTGTTTTGTTTGGAAGGTACTCTCAACGACTCAGAGAAAGTGTCATTGTATCTTACGAGCACAGAAAAATTACAAGAAGATAAATAAAGCTCTAAATATTTTGAAAAGCACAGCGGAAAACAGGATACGCAAATTTACGCACAGTGAAAACACTCAACAGTCGAGTCAACAACAAAGTCTATTTTCAAACAAATGCACTAGAAGCCATCAATGACTTTCAATGACGTAAATGAATTAGCAGCTACAGGTATTGTGGTTTCTGTCACTACAGTACAGTACACAATTCACAAAGAAGGTACTCTCGTAAAATTACTTAGCTCACAACTTTGCTTATCATTACAGAAGGCTTCTTCCTTCCAGTATTCCAAAACAATTTGAAGAAGTCTTTGCAGTGTTTGAACAAAGGTATTTGGACGGATGAAACGAAGTTTGAACTTTTTGCGCAAACGGATTAAAGATATGTCTGTAAAAAAGAATGAAACTAATGCCCAGAGAAATTTACTGCCTACGGTGAATCATCGAGTAGCTTCATATAGTCTGTGGTTATTTTTCTGTATCAGATATTGGGAATCAGGCATGCCAGAGATTAAAATTGAAACTTTATAGTCATTGAAAATTACAGCAGGATCCGTCATGGCATGACTAATAAGAAAATTCGGAAGTTTCTGGAGCGGTCCTCAGACTGAAAACCCCCAAAGAGAACTTGTTGTAGATTTTAAGAAAACCTTGGCTGCCAGAAAATCAAAAAATCCTATCTGATCTTGAGGTCCTTTTCATGAGAAATGGGCAGGATTCTCACAGAACTTTGTCAGAAGCTTTTGTCTGTCTGTGCATCATATTTGGATAAGCGAAGGAAATCCTGAATGGATAACATCAAAAATATAAAAATTATATTAAATAACCACAGTTGAAGCCAAAATCCATGGAATGAATATTTGCAATATAGAACGATAAGGGTCAAAAGTTTGGTACAGCAAAATAGATCAAGTAAAAAATATTCTGGCAATCAAATTTGTGTTGATAGTCTTAATGCTAACGAAAGTAACAAAAATCTTGTTGCAAAATCTCAACGTCATGTTAACTACAAAACAGGAAGCCTGCAAGTTTTGATTTATCCTCTTCAGCACCAAAGATTCCCTTAAATATAGCATGGTATCAGTTAAGAAAGTGTCGAAAATCTCCCTGTGGCTTAAATAGCATACCATATTGGATTTCAAAATTTATTGAGATATATATTACCACCCATATATGATAAACTTTGGAATCAATCTCTTGAAGCAAATTCACTGTTTGTTATAATATACCAGATGTTTGTCCTTTGCCTAAAGTTAAGCTTACTAGATCAGTAAATGATATATGATGAATAAGTATTACAGTACTTTTTCTTCAAAAATATTTAAAATCATCATTCACAAAAAGTTTATTTCTAATGCAATTGCTGAAAAAGGTGATATCAATCACTTCACTTATATGAAAAATTTATTTACAATCGACTGTTTTGTTACATTCCAAAGTAAAGTATGTGTCAATCATTGGACAATATATATACTAGTGGAATACATGCTTTATTATTCGATGTTTCTAAAGCTTTTGACACTATTAATCAAGAGACTGCCGCTAGTTGCTATAATACTTTATAGATTCTAAGCACTTTTTCGCATGGCTATATTTATTTATAATTTGCAGAACCCGACTCTAAAACAAAGATCACATTTCAATCAATTGAAATTTTACTTGGATCTTCACAAGGCACACTTGTGCTTCAAATGTATATTCAATTATAAGTGATTTTTTGCGAACAGTTTAATCTAATTGTTTCATTATGAAATACTCACATGATTCTTCAGCTGGAGTGCCGTGCTTCAAAAATCCTGAAGAATGTAAACAATTTACCTTAAAGAAAGTTGATGGTGAAATTCAAAAGTGGGCACTAAATTATACTTTAAAGAAAATGAAACCAAAACCAAAATATTGTGATTTTCACATAGCCATTCTAGATTTCAGCACACACTTACATAATATTTCTAATCTAAGTTATTCAAGTGTTGATTAGTCTACTATTTTAGGATTATTTTAAATATTCAAACATTATTGTGACAATTTACTTTCACGCCTAAATCGTCTTAAATACATTCTTAGAGATCTAAACTTTAATGGCTACAATACTGAAGATAAACAAAGTTTTGATTCTATAATTTTGAGTCGTATTAGATATGCCATTTCTGTGTATGGAGCAGATTATGGTGCAATGGGAGAAAATAAATAAATTTCTTACACTGTGCTATATTAATGAATTTTGCACTAACTTGATGTATAATTTCAAAATTAGAGAACACGAAGACCACAAGCTTGTCAACAAGATTTTTAACAATAAAAGACATCCACTGCCATTTATTTCACTGAAAATACAAACACTTCTAACTGCAATATTGGCAATAATAACCGTTTCAAGGTTTATTTAGTGCTCATTGCACTGAAGCTTTTAAAAATGATTTTGCCAATGGTGCTATGAAAATTTTAAACGCCTGTTTTTGCTATTTTTCATGTTATTTAAATAACATTTTGTTAAACATATTTCTCAGTCTGTATTTGATTTGATGAGAAATAAATGCAATAAATTTGAAGGAAGTTGTGAAATAGAAATGTTATAGTACTATGACCTTGAATTTACTACAACATTGCTTCTATAATTTTTTTTATCAAAAGAATGCTGTTATTTCAATTTAATGAAATGAAGTTTTTTTCCTGATTAAGATATATAGAGATTAAGGTTAAATCGTTATTTTCAGTGAAGCATACGATATTTACATGGGTCCAGAAATTTTGCATACAACTTTAAAGATAGTTACATTTTGTCTCCGAAATTTGATCTATTATTAGAAATACCAATCTAATTCAAAATTCAACTTAAATATCTTATGAGTGAATACGAAATACCAGCAGAATAATATCCATATTCTAAGATAACATTATTAACCAGACCTTTGAAATACAGGTATAGTCCTACCGATTACCTAAAGGGGAAAACTAAGCTTGAAATAATTTTAAACATGTTAAATCCAGAGTTGGACTTGGGCCGATTTTTTAGGACCAAGCTCGGCCCAGCCCGATTTAGCTTAGGCACAAATACTAATAATACGGCCAAAGCTCGGCTCGGTCCAAATTACATTTGTTTTACGCCACTGATTGTGTCTATTGCCTCATAGAAGCCCATAAGCACTACACTATGAATTTGATTGGATAATTCAGACTGCATTGTAAACCTTAATAGAATAATCATGTCATACAGGATTGTAGCCCTCGGAACTAAGGAGTTCAACCCTTCCTATAGCAGATGTGAGTCCTTCCTGTAAATGATTACATTTGGCCGCCAAATAGTATTGTTTGGGCATTTTCATAAATGTTACCAATGAAAACAAAAATATTCTAAACTATTTTAAATTTGTGCGTAGATTAACTTTAATTGCTTAGAAATTTTTTGTTGGTTTCTTTTTAAAATTGTTAAACGCTGTAATCTTACAAAATAATAAAATCTCAAAAATCAGAGGTCACAATGCAAATGAGGTGTGTCGCGTGTTTTTATAAATTAAAATGCTTAAATTTACATTTTTATTTAGAATTTTATGGAAAACATAAAAATCTTGCCATTGATAATATTGTAATGGTAAGTGAGATAGTGGACTATCTCCAGATATTTTATTATTAACTGGGTATGGCAATTTTCTCTGAAATAGATTATAGCATTTAGCCGTTTGCATGTAAAGAAACCTTAAGAAAAAAACAAGAGCTTTTATATTCTGCTATTCTATTATAAAAACATTTCTTAAAGGTTACTTTAAGAAAATAAAATTTGTGTTTATTTTAATTTATATATGTATTTGTACACGTTCAAGAAAATTAATGGAGTTCACTAAAAAATTGACAAGTTTCTTACACGAATTTCATTTAAAATGTTGAAAATTTTTTTTACTAGAACACTTTATATAAGTATACTAATGCTTTCCTTCATATCCCTTATAATAAGAGGTAGTAAATGTTTGTATTTTTGTTTATTAATCTTTAAATGAATGCTTGTAGCAAAGCGGCAAACATCCTCAAGTGGCCTGATTACCAGGAGGTGAAATAATATAGGTATTTAGAGTCATTATCATAATAATAATATTTTTTTAAGGAACCCCTTTAAGATATTGCAACCCCTGCTGAGTACTATGTCCTACAGCTAAGGTATCATATGTGTCACATTTCATAAGTTCTTCCTATAAGTAATATAAGTATTGCCGCAACTAATTATTACCAGGATTAATATTGTCCTTTTTTCATTTAGAGAACATATCATTTCTTATGTATTCAATTACTAAAATTTTCTGCCAACTTACATCAGCACATAGTAAATTTTCATAAACGCTCTTTACTTGCAGCAGACAAAATTGAAATTTTAGAAGTATTTCATGCATGAGCCAACAATGCAGGGCTGATTAAATTTAATGAGAATGTTTTTTGTCATTTTCAAGTGAATTTTGTTTTGTATTTCAAATACCAATTAAAACATTAGGCACAAGCCTGGCCCAGCCCAGATTGCTGTGTCGAAAATCCGGCCCAAGCCCAGTCCGCTTCAATTTTAGGCCCATCCCAATTCCAACTCTGGTTAAATACCCCCCCCCCNCTCCATTTTGCAATGTTTTTAATTTTTTGTTATATTGGTCAAAGTATAATCCATAATGAATCCGAGCTCAAATATGGAACCATATTATAATTTCAATTAACAATATTCAAAAACCTTAAATTGATGTCCTCATAAATAATGAGATCAGTGATCACGGGTTGTAATTACTGTACTCTTGGTTAAAGAAAACAAGATAAGACACAAAAGTCAAAGTAAATTATTTTGCTCTTGTGCAAATGATCTTATGGATATGTTAACAGTAACTAGAAATGATTTTGCTTAAAAATAGGAAAGTAGCAACTCAAACCTGTGATGATAAACTTAATGTATAAGTTGAGGCTTCAAATTTTAAAACAAAAATGTATATATATATATATATATATATTATATATATATAT